>QYTT01095005.1:9232-30644 GCA_006980735.1 Dasypogon diadema
ACAAAAATTGAGACAACCCAGCAAAATAAAATTGGCCTCACTTTTAGCTGGTTAAAATTCTTCTCAGAATATTCCTCAATTTCATTGGGTAAAAATTAGCAATTCCCAGAAAAACTATAAAATCTTTCGGATTTCTAGATTGCTATTTTTCTTTCTTCCATTTTAAATCAATGGACCAGGCCATTTTCTTGAAATTGCACTAGAAAGAACAATTTTTAAGACAAATATTTGTTTACATTTTGTACAACCACGTGGTGCACAAACACAAACTTACCGCGTCGTGGAAAATTTTACAGGCTTTTACTATATCGAAGTGGATTAAAACTTACACACTTTAGCTGGGCCGTGGAAAGCATGCTTCTTCTGAAAGTAAAAAAACAAATTCATTTCTCCTTTAAGGAAAAGTGATCATCCCTCTCTTTCAGATGTATGTAAGATTTATATTAAAGTTATTAGTATCTCTCTTCGAATTGTTTTGTTGTTTGTTTTTTTGCTTTCATGCATACAGTCATCTTATTCTTGCGTCGTAGTCTCTTTCATTTGGAGTTTTTGGCAGAGTCGGCCTTCTTGTTATTAATGTTCGTTAATTTAAACATGCAAATAATAACTAAAGGAAAGGCCGTGTGTATAAAATCCGTGTACATGTGATAAGCACTTGCGCATGTGGGCAAGTGGTAAAAAGGGCAACGGGAGTATCGCCTCCTTTGACGTTTTTCGATGTCATTTTGATGATTTCAAAGTACGAAGTCGCGTTTTTAATTGTTTTTGTGAATTCTTACCTAAATTAGAAAGTAAAAGTTTTGTGAGAAGATGAAACATAGAGGCAGTTTGCTTGCTGCAAAAGATAATTTTTAATGAAGGCCGAAAAACGTGGAATTTTTACCATGAAGTGCGATGTCTTATGTTGTAAAAACAATCGGCGATATTCAGCCAGAAAATCATTTTTTAGAGAAGATAAAGTGTTTTAAAAAGGGTTCTTGGTGTTTTTTAAAGAAATAATGGCAAAATATCTGTTGAAATTGAATAAATTACCTGTAAAATTAAGTTTAAATTCACCCTTCTCGAATTGTTTACATTGTCAGTTCCCCGAGTTTTTATGTCGCTTCGCTTTCCAATGGCAGCACTAAGAAATTTTAGTTGTAATTAATGGGGGCATTGAACAAATTTTTACAAATAATTGTGAGATATAACAAATTGTGAGATTCCATGTGAAATAACAAATGAGTTAATAAGCCCAAAGATCTTCCTATCTTTTCAAACTTTTTATTACTTTCGGTATCATCAGACCTTTATGCAAAATATTTATACGACAAATCATATTAACCCCCTTTAAAATTACCACCGATTGACTACTTCTATGGCTAAAACTAACACATTGCTACTATCCTACCACATACAAAAGATTGCTTAATTTTCTCGGGGTTATGCAAACATTTTCACACAATTTTTGACCGCGTTTAATTTCATAATTTCAGAAAAACTTATTAGAACTGATGCAATAGAAGGAAGTGAAGAGCGCCAAAATTTGAAATTAAGTTCTGTTAAAACTAAAAATATATAAATAACAGATTTAATAAGCAGTATATAAGACAATAAATAAAGACACTGGCACATTTTAAACGACAAATCAGCCAACGTATGCCGCATTTTTTTTCCATCACATAAATAGAATTAAGCCAAATATCCACATTTTTTCTATATTAAAACGACTGGCTCCTTTTCCCTCAGGATATTCTCCTGAGTAGTATACAAAGTCGCAGACGTAATCACGTCCAAATCCGGACACAGTTTTTACGCCTGTGTCACGTTTAAAATTACACCTGAAAACACAATTTATTTACATATTCTGTAAAAGGACAGATATTTTTCTTTTACACAAAAACCAAAAAAACTCTTTCTCTTGGCTTACCTGCAAAAAAGCAAATATATTTTTTTCTTACAGAAATATTAAAAACACAATTTATTCACAGCTTCCATGAAAATACAAATAAATACAAGTTTACGGGTAAATTTCATTTTCTGTAAAAGACAACTTGTTTACATCCACTGTAAAAGGAAAATTGTTTACTTTTTACAGAAAAACCAACATGAAGCGCTTTCCCCTGACTTTTATGAAAAAGACAAATATATCTGTCTTTAACAGAAAAACTCAAAACACAATTTATTTACATATTCTGTAAAAGGACTAATATTTTTCTTTTACACAAAAACTAAAAAAGCTCTTTCTCTTGGCTTTGCTGCAAAAAAGCAAATATATATTTCTCTTACAGAAATACTAAAATCAAAACAGACTTCAACTTTTGAATGATTATAAGAACTTAATTTAAGTCCTAAAACTAGATCCTTTAAGAAACATAAAATATAAATGAAATTGGTAGATGTAGAAATTTTCGCACTTTATAAATGATTCTCTGCGATATAGAGTTTCAGAAGACAGTACTACTTTTTCTGGCCTAATTTCTAAGTGCACTACATATTACATCAAGTACCTTTTGTTTCCAAGTGCAAACTTGGTATTATTACAAATTAATTATGGATATTGAGAAGAGACTAATTGACTAAATGAAGCGGAATAACATCCTTCATAACAAATTCTTTAGATAATATCTTAAATTTGAACCCAATATTTTCTCCATATGATGATAGGGAACAGTTTGTAAAAGAAGCAAAACCACAGTTAATATAGGCACAGTCGTAAAAGGCGCAGTTTGTAAAAGGACCGAAATGAGTAAAAACAGCCAAAAAAGACGCAATCATAAAAGGCATATCTTAAAAGGGTCAAGAGGATAAGAATTTGTAGCACTAGTCTTAAACTTAAAACCATATTTAGCTATTCTGAGGAACCTGCAAAATTACATCCTACTTTATTTGGGAATTTTCTAACATTAAATATTTTCTGTGAACCCCCAAAAATTTCAAATTTTCTCGAAAATAAACTACTGAACTGGGTACCGTATCTGATTCCTGACCTCAAACTGGAACAGTCACTCACGACCCCTAGCTACCTAATATTCGAATAATTTAGGTGTAGTGATTCAGCTGGTATTTGCGGGGCACCAATTTTCACCACTTTTCTCTTCATAAATGGTTCGCTTTCACGTATTCGTTTACAGGTGTGTGTCCGTTCCCTAGTTCTTATTTCCATGAATTAAACTTATGCCCAAATATATATTATTTTGGCTTCAAACGATTTTGATTTTTATTTCAAAAGTTACCACCTTAATCTAAATAATACTGGAATAAGAAAATACTACAGTTTTATTAAAGTATATAGGGGAAAACAGATTTTATTACGTTATCTTGAGCTCTATTAAGTTTGTTTGAAAATTTTGAATTTAGTTAACCACTTAAAAATATTTAACAGTTCAAAATTCACAAGAAATTTCTCAAATTGTCGCCAGTTGGGATTACATACTGAAATCCTCACTCCGAATGATTCCTAAACAAGAAGAAGATTCCCCTTTCGGCCGCTTCGGCCGCACTTCTTAACATTAAAGGAGGAGTTACAATGGTGCAGCTGCGGTTGAAGCTAAAGCGCACATTGCAGCAGATCGTGCGGTTGAAGCAAAGACTGCGGCAAAGTGAGTTACATTTGTGCTGGAAATGAAATTGTCAAAAGAAAACTTTCGCCCCATACTTGAGCTCTTTTCTTAATATTTTAGTATTTCGGATGGAACAACTCAAACAATGCAGCGTTTTCCTTCACCTTTTCAATCAAATTTTTTAAACTTAAATTTATTTTGCCATTGGCTTCCTAACCTCAAAAAGCACAACACTGAATATAGCTGCGGTGCAAAGTTTAGAATTTGCCAACTTTGAGCTTCAACTTATGCAGCAGCCGCAACTGCCCATTGTAACGGGCTTCAATCAAAACCTTGTATTTAACTTTTGGCAGCTCTTGCTTACGCTGCAGCAGCTGCATCATTGTAATCTTTACTTAAGCCTTCCACAGTTTGCAGTTACTGCAGTGCTCATTTTAATATTTTTCTACTAAACAATTTCGGCAAAAACAATGTCGCTCCGAAATTTGACAGCTTCTTTGGAAAAAATAAAAACCACAAAACGTAATAAATCAATGACTAATGTGGGATAGATTATCAGGCTACCGTTTGATACCGAGATTTGTTTGTTTATCTTCAACTTCAAAAATTAGAACTATTTTTACCAGGTTAAAGCAAAACTTAACAATTTTTCCTGTTGTTTTACTTATAATGAGAGTTAGAAATTCATTTATTTCTTTAATCGTCTTAATTCTGTTACTTTTAACTTCTACCAATTTTACAATTGCGTGCAACTTCAGAGGGGATTTAAAATGTCACTTTTTCGGACTGTTTGTTTTGGTAGCTGTTTTATTTACTTTTGAGATTTTTGAAAATAATAATATAGAAAGAATGGTGTCCACTCGTGGAGTAAAACACCGCTTTACTGAAGGTGAAAGAGTTCTTTGTTATGAACCGGATCCGACGAAAGCGAAAGTTTTATATGATTCCAAGGTATGTACAAGTCATAGGAACTGATGAATTCGTCAGGATGTAGCCAATTCCTTTCAGGTCCTTGGAGTTGAAGAAACTAGAGATAAGCGGGGAAGAAAAATCACCCAATATAAGATACATTTTCAAGGGTGGAACTCTTCTTGGGACAGACGTGTAAATGCAGACTATGTCCTTAAAGACACTGAGGAAAACCGTCAGCTCCAGAGGGAATTAGCCCAAAAAGCTCAGCTTCAACTGTGAGTATATTTTTTCTACGTTGTCTTACAAAGAGCTGATAAAAAATGTTCTTTTAAAAAACATACCGTGCCCAAATCTGTTGGACAAGACGACGACAGATGCTCTTATTCTTCATCCCGCTACGTAATGAAATTCCGAAATTGTTAACCGTTTTTAGCTTAAATATGACTGAGCTTTTGTGAGAGTTTGGTATCAGAATGTCGTTTGCTGACGGCTCAGATTAAGCGGAAGCGGTACGCCTGCCATCTCAGAGCAAAACGGAAGCGGTACGCCTGCCGGATATATTATTATAGGGCAGGGAATTTTGTCTTCAGGAAATCAGCAAAGAGTCACACTTTTAAACTGAAAAATAGTGTCAAAGTGTTTGCGTGAGAAGTTAAGAGCTTGATTACATTAAGATAGTAACACTTGTAGAAATAATCTTTTATGATATTACTACTTAAAGTACAGTGAACAATTTTATGAAATATCCACTGAAGGTTGTCTGAAAAAGGAGAAAACTAGGAATTATCTTAACCTTACAAATGTTACAAATAATGGTGTGCAACTTTGTATTGCAGTTTTTAAAGTCTCAGAATTTGCTGGACAACACCCGGATAAATCACACCGTACCCTTTGCCGGGTTCACTCGCGTGCTTGATCTGCAAAGCTGCACACCGATTAGCTCGGCTACAGGTGTGATATTGAAAAAGTGATTGGATTATATTTTGAAAATGTGAAAAAAATCACTTGGATAGGGCAGATGCATAGTACACTTATTTGCAGTTTTAATAAAGGAGCAGTATTTGACGTAAGATAAGATCAACGGCATATTTTAACACTGTAGATCATACTGCTATTCAGAAAAAGTCGTATATATTCTGAAAAAAATTAATTTTGTGAAATTTTTTACCGTCTATGCTTCCCAATCTTAAAATTTTCGAAACCATACAAATGAATTTTAGACACTCATAAACAAGACTGAATTCAAAATGTTTAATTATTATATTATATACAGTTATTGTACTTAATAAGTCTAATCCTAATTCGAATTCTCTCAAAGAAATCTATCTTTTTAGAAATCTCTTTACTATAAAGTATATGTGTTGCCTAACCAAGTCAAAATCAACTAAAATGTCGAACCTGTTCAATTCTTTCATTTAAATTACGCTAATGTCTAAATATCACACATTTATTTTTACGCATTAATCCTCAGTCTGTTCGGGTTAATCGGTCGTTTTTCCTTAGGTCCTGAATTTTTCCTTCAGATGCGTGAATGTTTGTCTTTCTGCAGTAAATAAAAGAGCATTACCCACAAATAGAGTAACCTTGCAATACCCGAGAACTTGTTTAAATATAAATATATAGCAAAGGTCCAAGAATTGGACTCTAAGGGATACCGCATACCGTATACGTTTTGATTTGCCGGATAGGACTTGAAACACTGGAGTCAAACACTCCTAACACCTCAATTTTCTAAAGAATTCCTCTGTCATTTGTCTCAAACACTTCAGATCCAAAAACACCGCAAAATTTTTTCTTTATAGATATGTTCTACCTCCAATTTACGTTTATTTGGTTTAATGCAGCCTCATACCAGTTTCATTTTCTAAATACTAATTAATTTTCCATTGTGATATCATATATATCATATCATATATATCTTTCAGTGTACGACTTTTTTCTAATACCTTTTCAGGCGTAGGCATATCGGTGTATAATTTTCGCAGCGATCAGAATCTCAACTTTTCAATTGGCATAACACGAGACTCTTTCCGGATAACATCCGGAACTCAATTGCTGAATTATCAGAAGAGCAAAAACCAGGCCGAAGACCGCAATATCTTTTTCGGGAAAATTTTGAAGGTGGAAAAAGCCGTCCCCAAATTGCTTGCAATTAAGAAATATTTATATTACATCCAAAGCAGGGCTCCTTATAAAAAGTTTATAAAAAGTTTAATCGTCGAAACGCGTTTTGAAAAACGTTTAATTAACTAAATGTTTTCTTACGAAACGTTTAATCTATTTTCTGTCACGAAACGTTTTTAAGACGTTTTACTTAGCTAAAGGTTTTCTTATGAAACTTTTTCAGCAGATTTCTGACGAAATTTCTTGCGAAATCTGCTAAAAACGTTCTATAAGAAAACATTTAAAAGCATTGTTTTTATAAGTTTTGTTATATTATTATTTTTTGTTTATTATATTTGTTCATTTTTGTTTCCACGAGAATTGAAGATAAAAAACGGCCAATCCCCCCCAGAACTCAAATAAAGGCGTTTATAACAGCAGGGTATGCCCGGTGTCCTGAGGACGCTGGCGACATAATATTTTTATCCACCCCTACGCCATTCAGTCATCGGCGCGTCGTCCACACCGTGACATTAGGTGTAGTTGTTAATTTTGTAATTTAAGTTTTACTTTAAGCGACGTTACATAGCTAATCACATTTTAATCGTAAAAGCCTTTCATTTGATACCCATATCGTGGGGGCTGTGAAGAAAAAGGTAGACAAAAAACGATCGGGATCCTATTGGAATTAGCTTTATACGTTGACAGTACCAATAATTATTGTCAAGTTGACGGCTGCTAATTGTAAGGTGTTAGTTTATTATGTTGTAGGTAATATCTTGCAATATATCGAACGCGTGAATTTACTTTGTTTTTTTATCCCTTCAATCTTATATTATACATGTACCAATAATTATTTGAGTTGACGGCTAGTACCAACATCTAAGACTAGTTAGTTTATTATGTTGGAGAGTAATATCTTGCAATATATCGAATATCCAAGATCTGTATAAAGATTGGGATCTTGTGTTGTTTTTGCAATTACGTGTCTAAGTGAGATTCTGATCCTGAGAAAAAACACAGCTTATTATTAAGAACTAATCGAAATGTTGATTACAAGATTTGTCGCGGACAGAGAAAGTGAATTAATAAAAACGTTGCAAAAAAGAAAGATTACTTTATACTTCCAATACTTGAAGCAACTGCTCCCGTCTATATCTATAAAAATTAAAGTAAAAGTTATTGCTCATGAGTATGAAGCACTTGCTTTTTAGCGAGAGAAAGGTTTTGATTTTATGATTTGAATAAAAGAGAGTATTTACTTTTAAACATGAGAATTTGCTTCAGGAAAAATGCATCTAGTCCAGAGTAGATGTACTTGTGTAAAGTAAGTTTTATTTCTGGTCTTATTGCGAGAGTTTAACACATAAGGTGAGTTGCTATCAGTATCTTGCCGATTTATGATAGAAATCAACCTTTTCGGAATGGCAACATTAATGAATGTGCGAAAAATAAAATACTATAAACCTTTAAAATCATCTAAAAGTACGGATTTTAATTTTTTAACGTTTCGAATATGAAAATGTCGATTGATTTGCAGCTAATCTGTTATGCAACAATGGCGGAACACGAGGTGGTGTACTCTCTCCAGTGTATAGAATGAAGATTTGACGGATCCAGGAGTCTAAAAGGAGGGACTGGACGTTGAACAACAAAGATTTGAGTACTAGATTGTAGTCATGTAAATATATCAAACACAGAACCTCATAAAGATGAGTATATGAATAAAAAAATGTATACCAAATGCACAGCAACATGTGACGCCATATATACAGAATGTCCCAGTTTAAAATACAAATCTCCTGCAGGGTTATAGATCTCGACAAAACAAGTCAATAGTACTGTTTTTACTTAACAGACTGCACCTTATGAACCCTGTTATAGCCATTTCATAGAGAACCCTTCGCCTACTTTAGTAAGTTATCAACCATTTATCATCACAAGTTATAAGATTTCAAACTCCAGAAAGCGGTCAATTTTTTAATTGTACTAAATTTTCTGCCAAAATGCCCTATTAACACACGCTTTTTAATAAAATTTTGGATTCCTAAAAATCAGTTTTTTTTATAGCAATTAGAATGTTACGTTCCATTCGGTAAAGCTGTTTTGGGTCGTGCAAGGAGTAGTTGCAGTTGCAGTACATGCAAGTTATCTTCCGGCGTTGTAGATGTTACATAGACGCTTTGGATGGTCTATGGGGCTGTTGTGCATTGTATGAGAGCAATATGGGCTACCCGACAGAGATATGGGTAGTATGGGAGGACATAGATTGCATGGAAGAGACGTGGACAGTAGGAGGACAAACGAGCGATATATATATGTTATGGGACGTAGGTAGGACGGGGGGATTATGAATGGAAGTAAAAAATTTGATGATGATTTCAAATGGCACCAGATCAGGTGAATACGCTGGATACGATAGCATATCCTATTCAAGCTGTAATAGCTTCTGACAAGAAATTAAAATTTCTGTTCAGCAATTCTGACCCCTTTTGCTTCATTGATGGTAGTATATATTCAAATTAATAATTAATTGCTTGGTTGTTTAATAGCAGCGTAAAAGCACCCTTTTGCAATCCCACTTACATTTACTTCTTCAGATGGATATCTGGTTTCGCTGTGCTTTGTGCTGTCTCATTACGTTTGTTTAATGATTGTTTGCATTAAACATTTCCATGCATAATCCATTTTTCATCGCTAGGTATAATTTACTTCAAAAATTGAATGTTTTCCTCGCGTTTCAACAGTAAATTGTAGATAGTAATTCGTTCTTCAAGAACGTGTGGAACCCGCATACCGAGCTTTGAAAAAACGAAACCAGGCCATTTCAAATGCTCATAAATGGGCGAATTCGATAAATACTGAGAGATTGTTTTTATCGAATCCGACAGTTCACATTTAATTCTTGTAATGGCAATGGCTTTTATATTATTCTGTTGGCAGCAAAAGAAAAAATGAACACCTGATATATTTTCAGCGATTTTAACATTTTCTTCCACATTTCCGTTTTTGGAAATTGCCATATATATTTTAAATGTTTATATAGGGCAGCTTATTTGTACCGAAAGGAAAGAAAGAAACGTGCTCGTAAAGAGAACACAGAAACATCTCCAAAATCTCGAAACAGGGTGTCTTCAGAAGATGGCAGTTCTTGCAGTACATTTGAAAAAATTGATGCTGAATTTCCCCCTAGAGATGGTATGTTTACGACAATAAAAACATTAAAAAAATAAATTTAAAAAAAACTGATCATTTTTAGATTGCGATACAGAGTCGTACAGTAGTTCGGAGAGTATGTACGACGAAGAAAGAGTCCGCTTATGCATTGGTGGAAAATTACAGCAATATTTAGAATTTGACCAAGAAATGATAAAAAGGAATAAAAGGCAACATATTTTACCTGCAAGGATCCCAGCAGTACTCTAAAAAGCATTTAATCTCTTCAAGTCATTTCCATTAATCTGTTTTTGATTTTAGGTAACAATCCTGGAAAATTTCGTTAAGCAAAGTATTATCAAGAGGGTAACTTGTTCATCATATAGTGAAATTTCAAGACGAAGGGGTAGTCAGTTACGCCCAGAAAAAAAGGAAAAAGAGTTCGAAAAAATTGAAAATAGGTAAGACTAGTCCTTTCCTTACTAATAATAGAGTTTATTTACAAAATAATTGTCAGATTTTCGTTGCTGAAAGAAGTAGCCGACGGTCTTAGGATTTATTTAAATTTTATTTTAACTGACCATCTTTTGTATAACGAAGAGAAGGGGCAAGCAGTTTGCCTACTGTCTGAAGAAAGCTTGCGCAATTTTAGTTATGTTGCTTCAGATAGATTATCGTTTGAATATTTACAAACAAAATTTGAAGAAGCCGGTACACCACCTAGTTCAGAAATGTCTGATCCTTTTCCACCTCCACCATCAAATGAAACAAATCCTCAAGAAGAGCCTCGGAGGAGACTTCGCTCATGCCGGACTGAAGAAAATGATTCCGCACTAGATCTGAATTTATGTAAAGCAGAAAATTGTCTTTCTAGGTACACAAATTACTTTTCTATAAATCGATCTTAAATTTAAAATATCTTACCTTGTATAGTGTTGCAAGTACCAGTTCTGGTGGTTCAACGCCTCATGCTAATGTGGTGTCTGCGAACTTAGCATCGATGCATACACTAAATTCAGGAATACCTATAAGAGCAAAGGATTTTTTGCAAGAAGTTATCTCTTGGCAACTTTTGCCTTCAAATGCTGCGCCCGAAGCTTCCATGATTTTTGGAGCGGTTCATTTAGCTCGGTTAATGGGTGAGATATACTCATGCGATTTTCATGTGAAAAAGTATATTTTTTTGTTATTTTCAGTAAAATTACCAGAATTTCTCAATGCCACCAGTATGTCTGATCAAAAATTAGAAAATTTGACCCAACATTTAGATTCATTTCTCAAGTAAGTATAAATGTTTGATACATATTAAGTGGGAAGATTTCTATTCATGTGGACATTTTTAAAGAGTATGATGAGTGGAGAATATGTTATGTTCTTCATTCTCTCTTCTTAAAGGCATATTCAGTTTGGTGATCTTCCTGCGATGTTCTTTTGTTTTTTATGCTTTCAGCTCCTGGGTTTTATTCTATTATTTCATTCTTACATTTTTGTTTTATGTTTCTTATTTTAATATTATATTTTTTATTTTTTATCTTCCAATTTGTATTGAACACTTTAAGCTTTTTAAATATCTAAACCCAATCTCTTTTTTCCACGAGAACAAAAAGAGAAAGGCGAGGCGGAATAGACAGCTCCAACTTCAACTCCTCCCGCAACCCGCCTTTTTTCGGTATCGATATTAGCAGGTTGGATGCTCTCTCGGAGGATCCCTCCGCTTCTAATCCTCTCACCCCTGTCTCCCCCGTTCCCGTCTCCCCCATTCCTGTTTTCCCCGTTCCTGTCTACCCCATTCCTGTTTTCCCCGTTCCTGTCTCCTCGGTGACTGATAATTAAAACTTTCTTTGCAATTTTAAATGTATCCCAATAAGAATCGCTCAAGTAATTCATCCCTGCTTAGGCTTTCATAAATAGGCCGTATAGTTGTTTCGACGTTATTTTTAAATTGTCATGCATTGATTAGATTATCACCTGTTGAACATTTTTGAATAAATGTATGCTAAGTTGCCTTTTTCATTTTTGGAATAGATTGGCTATTGTTTCCAATCACCAGTCGGTAGCAAATACTCAATTCGTTAATTAATTTTGCTGTTAGTTTTTCTTTACTGCCGCCGAAACCTAAATATAAATACTAAATACACAAAAATCAGTCAATTGCACCGCTTGTGTTATTTTAAATGTAAAATTGATCAACCTCTTACATTTTTTAATTTCGCTAACTGAATGTGAAATGTTTTTTTTTCTAGATACTTAGAATCTCACAAGGATTGGTTTGGTGAGCACAACTATTACAAAGAACAGGAACAGGAACATAAATCACCACAGCCGACATCATCCGATACATAAAGCAAAACAAGTTTGTGAAACTTTATTTTTTATTTAAGTTTTTTTTAATGATTTTATGTTTAGAGAAAAGTATAATAAATTACTGTGTTAGTGAAAGACGTTTTTAAAAATATGGCCTCGAAAGGGAGCAGTGTCACTTTACATAAAAAACATCGCGTAACCTTGTCACTACTCGCCTATAAATGTATAAAAAGTAAAACGAAAATTTACACAAGTCTAATGGTACACAGTAGTAAATGAAATTAGTTTAATACCCTCAAGAAATATCCTTGATATCTTCGGCTGATAACATTAACTCGTCAAGTGTTAGCAAAATATTTGATTCTAGGTAACAAATTTTATACAAAATGTGTGCACTTTAAAAAATTATACAATATTATTCTTTATTCTTACAACTTTGTAATGTCAATAATACAAAAAAAAAAGTCGCTTAGCGTATTCTACAAAGTTCAATAAAAATGATCTAGAGTTGCACCGTATAACTGACATTTGGCTTGGTAATGGATGATTATTCTCACAATCAGAAGTCTCTCTGATCAGATCTTTCAGAATCGGATGGAACGGAACGTGGCTTTCAGCTAGAAATGACATGAATTTCTACTTACAGTAACCTACGGGGACGGTTTAATACTTCGAAAGACTGGGTTTTTGTGCACGAATTAACTTGTGATCTGGTATTTATGAAAATAACTAAGTTAAGTATAAAAATATTGTTTGCTCTGTTTGTCAATACGTTTATTTATTGCCTTTTCCGTCGACTTGTTGTCTCTTTGTTGTGCTGGATGCGGTCGGTCTCATGAAACCGCTGAGGCGCGAACTGCTCCCACCTACCTTGCTGACAGTCTTGCTCTGACCGCTAATATTGTTCGGACTTGATGTATTTGTTCTGCTTGCTAAGACGGCACTTCGAGCCGCCGCAGTCTTATTTGATGTTGCATTCGATTGTTGATTTTCCTTAAAACTGGTACTGCCTAGAGTCGATGTCTTAACTGGAGGTTTTCTAACAGTTATGCCGACACTGGATCCACTAGAACTGCTCCGACTTGCAGGGACTCTAGTTAGTGTTTTCGTTGCCATCGATGAGTTTTGTGTAGCAAGTGGTCGTTTACTTGGTGATGATTCGAGTGATGAGGTTATATGATTTTTTGCAGGCATTTTTCTTACTGTGCTAGTTGAAACAGCACTGTTTAATGATGATCTGGAGCTTCTTAGACTTGTTCTAGAACTACTCCTTTCAACGTCTCGTTTATTTGGAGAGCCCACACTGCCCGCAGAGTCATTCTTTCTCAATGAGTTTGTTCTTCTTGCTACAACGAGTTGCGGAGGTGTGCTTACAGGTGCAGGATTCCTCAGAGAGCGACTTCGCTCCATACTACGCTTGTTTCGTTCCAGTAAATTTTGTATTTGGGATTTTGGCGTAGAACGAGATCTCGGCACATCACTACTCGTTGTTGTTGCCGCGCTATCAGTCGAAGTCATTCGAACCGGTTTGGATCTTTTCGTCCTACTTTCTGGAGCCTGTTCATTGCAAGAAGAAGTGCTTTCTTTTCCATGGGATGGGGTGTCTGACACTAAGCTTTGTGTTTCTTCGAAGCCTTCATCGTTAAGCTCATGATTAGATGATTTGATGATCGTTGGTTTTTCCTTGATAATGTCACGAGGAGGACTCCAAATTCGTTCTGGGGTTCCAGTTGGTGACTTGAGGTTACGAATAGCCTCCCTTACATCTTCTTGATTTATAGAGCTTATATGGCGCCCGACCTTCTCAATCTTTGCCACAGTCTTTTCGGACGGTTTGGTTTTATTATCACTCAAATTTTTGAGACGGTCCTGCCACCGTTTCAGACGATCCTCCTTTTCTTTTTCTTGGTTGTCTCTTTCAGAAATGATTTTTTTCTTATCGGTTGCGACTAAAAGACGGTCAGATTCGTTCGAAGTGGGGGACGTGTCTTCATTACCACTGCTGTAATCCGTTGGACGTTTATATCGTCTTGTTCTACGTGCTGCTGAGAATCTATCGAAGTGTCCTAATCCTTCTGCATCTAAACTATCTTTGTCCAAATTTCCCTTTTCTTGAAAAGGACTGTTTGCTATCGTTTCCGGATGTAAAGGTCGGGGTACTTGTAATTTCCTTCCAACCGGGCTAGCTAAAATTCTTCTCGTCACTGGCGGAGTCTCTATATTATCTGAATCTATCTCAATTTTACTATTTCTTTCATTATGCACGTCTTGTTGCCTATAATGATCTTCTAAAGAGCTGAGTGTAGTATTTTTAGCATTCAATTTGTCGTTAATATTAGAGTATGGCTTTTCGGGGGAACCTGATTTTGTATTGGGAGCAGATTTATTATTAATTTCATCTTCGCTTGGCTCTGACGGTCGACGAATGTAAATGTGAAGTCTATCTGTAGCAGGTCGCTCCCCTAATTTCTGAATAACGTTTTTCCTCTTATCTTCTTCTACAATTGATTGTAGGGGAGCATTTGTGCGTGAACCTGAAAGACCCGGACTGCCTTGACGTCCACTTGTCCCGATTTCCTCTGAACAATTTGAAACATTTAGATTCGATTTCCTCCATGAAGACTTGTCTTTTGCATTCGTTTGATCATCTGCAATTTGAATTATAGTTAAGTAAAATTCGGAGCTGCCGACAGCTTTACCTTCAATGGCTTGTATAGTGCCAGCAACATCGGTTTTCTCCAGAGCTGTAGACGGTTTCCAATCCGGATACACTCGTTTATATGTATCCAAGCCATTGCTATTAACCGTTGGCTTCTCTTCAGGCAATGGATCTAACTTGATTCGTTCGCTTTCTGCAATGGCAAAAAAACGTTTCATTAAAAATATTTTGGTTGTTTGTCTTCAATAATTATACCTGAATCGTTTTCAAGCGACCGTCGGTTATTTGCCAATCGTCGTTTTCGTTTATACTCTTCGTTTTGTTTTTCGTCATTTTCGTTAGCTTGCAGCCAAGATTCGATCTTTTGCCGCCATTCTCGGGAAATCCTTAAAAGAATTTAAGCTGTTATTAAGCATTTTATATTATCGGAGAGAAAATAATACCTGGGCTTAGGCTCTTCAACGGGCAGTTGTTTACTTTCAGCCACTGGTGATGGTGAGCTCGGCCGTTCTCTGTCCGCACCGAAATCAATGCTCAGTAAATCAGGACGCTTTTTGGTTCCACTTCCTGTTCTGGCCCTTCGTGCCCAAGAGCGATCTAAAATATTTTTTGATATTTCAAAAATAGAAAACTTCTCTGACACCTAAAACTGAATCGACTAAAAGCAGACATCAATAACTCTATATATTAGTTCTTATTAATGGCATGTGGAAAGTCTAAGTAATTAGTTCACATTTTGAAAATAAAACGTTCTTCTCAACAATTAAGCGACCATACACAGTGTGTCCCATAAAAAAGTGACTGATGTGAAAGAAAGTACAGGTCGGAAAATATATTAGGTTTTTATCAAGTTTTATTCAAAGTACATTCCTAGCGATTGCATACTGCGTTGGAAGCGGTTGTAAAATATTTCAAAACAGTGTTGGTAGTCCTTTTGTAAAATAGCTCCTAAAGCCTTGGTCACGGCCCTTTGGAGGTCTTGAATAACCAATTTAAGTTGTGAGAATAGCCACAAGTCACACGGTGCTACATTAGGGAAAAACGGGGCGATGGTCGATCACTACGATGCCTTTTTTGGTCAAAAACTCGTGCACCATTTTGTATTTATGTGCCAATGTATTATCATGCAATAACGACCACGTCCAGTGGCCATCCATAAATTACGGCACACATATAAGGGGGAGGTAGGGGGTCAACAAAGTGTGGCATCGTGTGACGAGGGGCAGGAGGGGGAGTCATCAGCTTCGTGACGTCCTATTAAGGGTGTGTGAGAAATTGGCTAATTACTTGCTAAACTTCCACTTTTTGTTGGAAGTTTTCTAATATGTTCTAATGCTGTGCGAAAACAAACTGGAAATGCTTGCTATTTTTTTGGGTTATACAAATGTGACCACTTGTGACTTGATTTCTTGATTCCTTGATTTCCTAATTCCTTTTCTCCTCTTCTTACTTTACTTTCCGCAAAAGCTGTGCATCATTTGTGTTTTGGCTACACCCTGTACCAGAAAAAATCTTGAAATGTCAGCAATTTATGGCCATTCCATCGTTAAGGCAATGGAGCTCTAGTCATGTCTTTAAATACGGTGGAGTGTTTTTGAAGGAGGGTCAGGGCCCTGAGCAATCTCCACAAAAAAATGAAGAAATTATAGTATTGCAGTATGCAGGAGTAAGAAAAAAGAAAACCAATGACTGGCCGCCTATCTGAAAAGACATTATATCCTGCGTATTAATCCTGGAATATCAAAGCTTTTAGGAAGACGGATTCTAAAATTGATTTTAAAATTGTTATTGGTCGTTCAAAAAACTTACCGGGTAAAGTAACAATCGAATAGTTTTTTGAAACTTAATGGGGATAATTGTGTTTGGATGTATTTTTATTGTCCGGAGGTTAAATAGAAAAGGGAATAATGTGTTTTTCCATGGAAATAATCTAAAATCCGAAAGGATTCTTCTTATTGAGTATATAGCCACCACAGACATCAAAATAACTGGGCTGGTACTATTCAAAATTTTATAAAGATTAAAGAAGGCTATCAGGAATACGTGACCGTCAGATGTGTACTGATGCTACACGAAATACAAGTGGTAATGGTCACCTTAAGCGCCAGCGTTTATTGTTTAGTCCAGACATGGAGAGCAATTTTTTATCAATGAAGAGTTAAGGGCAGCTATAAAACGACATAGATAAGTTTTATTTTTCTAAATGACTCAAACAGGTTGTAAATCCTTCCGCTTAATATGTCAAAATGACAAGACTTCCAGGCTGCATCTTGTACAAAAAAAAACACTTCTTATGTTATTGACGTAGAACAACAATATTAGTGACGGTCACTAAACTACTTCTTATTTAAGAATTTGTACAATATTTACTAATTTGTCTTGTTTTCTTTTGGGAACCATTTACTTAATCCACAACCTGTAGTTAAATATTTCGAAATAATAATAAATACAATAGTTCATAATATATGTAAAGCGAAATTTTTCTATACTTACCTAAACTACCATACGAAGATGCCTTCCTCTCCCGACTGCCATTGTCATGGCCTGAACTTCGAAGGAACTCCATTAAATTACCCTCATCTTCTTCAGTTAAAATTCGACTCCTTCGACGTCGTAAGCTACCATTGGGAGTAATATCCGGAGACATTCCATCCTCTTTCATTAAATTACCTTCCCCAGAGCTATTAAATGATCCGACTCTTCTTCGTGACATTGCAGGACTACTTCTGATATCAAATTGTGAGGGATCAAGTAAAAGACTATTCTCAGGGTCAGAAACAGGTGTGCCACATTGACTTACTGTAACAAAATAAGAAAACAAAATTATTTTGATAATGTGCTACTATTTTGGTGGCCCTACATTGTTTAGCTCTTCGAGCTAGCTGCTCTTCTCGTTGTTTTCTTCTTAGTGTTGCTTGTTCTTCTTGGATTCGTCTACGTTCATTTTCTTGAACTGCTTGTTTAAACTTCTCACAGAATATTTGGAATATTTTGAAACATTCTTCAATTTTAAATGTCGTCGGATCCTCACAGAAAAATTCCGCCAGTTTAATTCTCATACTTTCAACTTCTTTCATTCCCCTTTGCAACATCGACATTTCACGTTCAGCCACTTGCAAAAATTCCATCATTTGATCTTTGATGTCTATCTCAGTTGAGGTTTGTTCAATTTGTCTTTTGATTTTTCTAATTCTGCTATCGAGAGTATTAATTTCGTTATTAATTTGTTCGGAAGTCGTTCTGAAAAGTTTAATAGATAATTAGAAGAACACGAAGGCAGCAGACAGACGGATATGTACTTGGATGCGTTTTCCAACGCTGTCATCTGAGATGGAAATGTAAGCAAATCAGGATTCCGTTTTTCAGCTTGCAGTGCGACAAAGTGAATTAAATTCATTCCCGGTTTATTAGCACGTATATCAGTCAATTTTTGTAATGAGGACAATTTCACCCCTGCTGCATTTCCTGCATAACCTCCAGAATTTAGAAAATTCCCTGCTACAACGACCATATACAAAACTTCCTGAAGTAATTTGTTGTTCATTAAATCTGGAAAGAAAGTGTCGAGATGTTCGTCGATTGTTCTAAAAAATTCATACCATCTCCAGCATATAACATCGCATTAATGCATGGCTCTAGGTAACTAACATTTGCAGCAAACTCTTCTTTCAAAAGCATGCACTCTATCCTAAGCTTATAACTGTAAAACATTTTAGATACAGTCAACATATCTTCATGTACGGGAAAGCTGTTTATACTTTGGTACTTCTAATAGTTGCAGCAAGAATTTCTCCGCATTTCCAAGCCGCGATTTATCCCCGTCAAAGGACCGTAACATATCTAACTCATCAACCTCTGGTAAAATTTTCAGCAGTCCTCTGAGTTTTTCTGCACCTATGTCATCGTGTTCTCCATTTCTAATTAGTTGGATGATATCCTCGTTGGAACTGTAAGACAGCATTTCACACTAGAAAGTCAACAAACCGCATTGAATTAACTTACGATCTAAATTGCTTCAGGAAGATGTTCACATTAAGGCTTCTTTTCCCATCGAGTAGAGTTATCTAAAATATAATTAGCGGATAATTTAAAATATCTAAGTATAGCTGTAAAATGTTATAGAAAATGAAACTGTATGAATGGCTTTATATCACACAAAAGAGAAAATGGGAGCTTGAATCACGATTTAATATACAAAAAGAAAAATTATTCTTCGCTGAGGGTATGAATCCCAGATTCAAGTAAGTAACTGAGATTTATACGTTAAAACATGATCAAATCTATGGAGACCAAAGACGAAGCGGATATAGTCATCAAAAGCAACCTTTTTTTTACAAGCGCACACACATTTTATTTTGCGAAGACCACACTACCAAAAGTAAAATATGGTACCTACTACTAATGCTCTAACAAGCTTCATGAGAATATATCTTGACAAATCATTCGCCTGAATATCACCATGTACGGAGTCTTGCGTACATCTTTCCGGTGAAATAAATTAATACAGTCGCAACATCTCATCTACCTATTTAAAATGATCCCTAGATAGTCAACCCTATTAAAAATACACTGTACAACATTATTTAAAACTATTTGAGGAAAATCATAGTTATCAGGGACGTACCATAAAAAATAATGCATTTCGATTTATCAGGGTTCAATACCAGCGCATTACGCAAAGATCAATCATATATTCTACCCAAATCACAATTTATTCAGGCACCCCAGTGTTCAAGAAATCCAATAGGTCTACTAAACTATAACTGCACATTATCGACATACAGGTGTATTTGAGTATCTTTTACCATTTGCAGACAGTCATTAAAAAAGAGGCTGAACAATAGAGGGCCCAGCATTGTTCCTTGAGAAACTCACAGAGAATGGGTAAAGGATCAAAGAATGTATGACCGATCCTGATTCGCTGTTGACGATAAGATAAAAATTTCCTAACCTAACCTAATAATGGCACTAAACTAAACTGCGCGGAGAGATTTTACTGTAATATACTATGATCAACACTGTTGAAGGCCTTTCAGAAATCGAATAGAACTAAGGCGGTAAACTCAATCAAGTTTGTCAACAACTCATAAATGATCGTTTCTTTCCTGAATGGTTACAAAGTATTTCTCATCAGTTTACATATCTCGTTCATTTTCATTTATATACTTTTACATGTTCAAACTAACTGATGTTGCGTGTTACATTACTGAAGATATTCTGGGTGAAATTTAGTGTAATTGTCAATGAGGGAGACAAGCTGTTTATCAGATATTTTTGAACAAGTGTTTTAATTTTGTTAAAAAACAACTTTTGGGGAAATGCTCGTGAAATTAGCCAGACTTGGATCTTAGATGCATTGAACTTGCCCGATTGGCTCTGCCCCAGGTGAGAATTTTGTGTATGTCGGCGTTGAGTGGTACAATCATTCCTACTCGATTATTATCAGTAGCATTTCCATGATAGTCAACAAGGGATTGAAGCGAGCACGCCAAATCAAGGATACTGTCGTCAGCAAAACTGTGAATTGGATTGAAGCTGAGTGATAAGAGATCCTTAATGAAGAGTAAAAAGAAAGTGGGGGACAATACAGAGCCTTGTAGTACATCGGCATTGATATTATAACTATTGGAGATAACACCATTCAGAATAACGCGAATGGAACAGTCGGTAATCCAGGTAAGCAGATAGGGGAATGCTGGAAGTTTGCTTAGAAGGGCAGAGTGCCAGACTTTGCCGAAAGCCTTCAAGATATCACGCGCAACTATCCCCGACTCGCAAAAGTTATGAGGACAGTGATGCCAAAGCTCAGTAAAGGAAGTCATCAGTCGAGCGCCCTTGAGATATTTCATCAATTGCGGTTTATAAGAATATCGAAGTAATTGCTATTTCTCTGTAGTTAGAGGGAACGTACGCCTCTCCTTTTTTGGGAAAGTTTTCATGATGATGGAAAAACACCTTTCGAATAAGATAAATGAAACATTTTCCTGAGAGGTTTAGCAAGGGAAGAGGCGTAGCACTTTTAAAGCAGGGCCAAGAAATACCATCAGGTCTGGTGGCCTTGGACACGTACTTTAAAAACTCCAAGCGAAATGGCTCTTGATGAATGTTGCATGCAGGGGATGATGGTGGTGCGGTTTGCGTACTAGATGGAAAATGCGAACACGCAGCGAATGTAGCAGCATATTCGCCTTTTCCAACGAGTCTGTGTTTTCATCCCACTGTAAATGAGAGGCGGTATAGAGAAAGAGATGAAATTGTTTTTAGTAGACTCTACAAGCGACCAGAAAAAGCTTTTGCTACTTTTAGGGTATGCATTGTTCTGTTTAATTCTCCAGCTGAACGCTTTAGCAAAATTTCATTAAAATCAAAGACAGTCGATTCAGAATATTTCGCAAAACCGGTAGATTTTTAGTGGAAGACCCTATAAAATTGAATTACTTTACATGTTGGCTTAAAGCTAAAGTTAAAGAGAAGGCGACCTTAACATATTTCACTTCTTTCTTGAAAGTTATTTTATTGTGCAGTTAGGAGTTTTTCATTTTTTAGAGCTGAAATTTTGCAAGCAAGCGTATCTTCGATGACAATGCACTTTTTTGACAATTTCAAAAATATGTATTTTTATCTTGGGCCTTGTGAGACCAAAAATGTGGGACAATATATCCGCTAATGGTGCGGTCAAGGCTATGCAGCGCTTAGTAGAGAAAGATCGCTTCAAGGTCTTCGCATTGAAGAACTA
>QYTT01095006.1:5709-22042 GCA_006980735.1 Dasypogon diadema
TTCCATGATCTTCACTAAGTGATCCTGCATTACTTTGGGCTGATTGAAACCTTTATTTTTCGAGAAAAAAAAGAAAAGTGGCGAATACTTTTAATCTATTTAAAGTCACAGAATATTAGCTATCGCAAATTAAAGGGCTACTTGTGTTGCGTTCTTACCGCTCTGAAAGCAAATCTGTCGGACCGAAAAACGGCAAGGTTTTCATTATTTTCACCTCTGACCTGATAACGTGTTATGTAGTTGGGCAACATGTAGTTTTACGACATTACGCCACTACTCCATGTTTAAATGAAACTTTGTGCGTAGACTTCGATATTATTTGTTATCTGCACTAATCGTAATTTTAATTAAACATATCTATTATAAAATGAAGCACAATTCTTCACCTAATTCTGCCATTTGTTCTTACAAATAATTGAAATTTTTCAAATAAAAACCACAGATCTACCAAAATTCTACCGCCAAGAACCTGAGATTGAATTCAATCGACTAACCATCAATCTGCAATTGAATACAGTTGATTGAAGCTTCAATAGACTTACCATCAATTCAACCTTCATTCGACTAACATTCAATCTGCAATTGAATTCAATCGATTCAACCTTCATTTGACTAACAGTTAATCTGCAATTGAATTCAATCGACTAAACATCAATCTGCAATTGATTTCAATCGTTTAAGACTTCAATCAACTAACCATAAGTCTGCAGTTTAATTCAATCGATTGAACATTCAACCGACTAACCATTAATCTGCAATTGAATACAATTCATTGAAGCTTCAATCGACTTACCATCCATCTGCAATTGAATACAATCGATTCAACCTTCATTCGACTCACAATCAACCTGCAATTGAATTCAATCGATTGAACCCTCATTCGACTAATCAACAATCTGCAATTAAATTCAATCTGCTAACCATAAATCTACAATTGAATTGAACCGATTAAACCTTCAATAGACTAACCATCAATCTGCCATTGAATTCAATTGATTCAACCTTCATTCGGCTGCAATTGAATTCAATCGACCGACTATCAATCTGTAATTAGGAACACTACAAATGGGATTGAAAGTGACATAAAGCAAATTATCAATGGGGCAAAGTGGGTGAAAAAACAGAACCTTGTGTCACCCCGGTATTGATCTTAAGAAGTCTGGAAGTAATGCCATCCAAAATGTTTAATAAATTTTGGGAAATATTGGTTAAGAGCATAAACTTTCAATTCTGATAAAATCAGATTTTATCAAAGGCCTTTGAAATATCTTATGGAATAATTTCGTATTTATGAAAATTATAGCTTCAATGACTACAACGTCTCCTGAGAAACATCAAATTGAGCGTCCAGAATGAAAAACAGCCTGATGAAAAAATATTTACAATTAAACAAGTCAACAAAACACACACACAGACACACAAGTACAAAAAAGTCCTACCGTGTATGGAAAATACTATTATTAGCAGCGATAAAACACAAAGAGTTGCAGGCTTTTTCAGCCTAAAACGTAAATGCGCGATGACTTTCTAGACCTAGACTAAATGCATTCATGTACAATACTTCCTTTCATTTCCAAAGAATCGAACATCTGTAAATTATTTTATGAAAATTAAAAATCTCTAGGTTCATTTCAAAATCTTTATTTCGCTTTTTTACACTAACACTATCTTTTAATAAGGTAAATAAACTTCGGTTTTGTGTCACATCGAGCAGCAGAACTTCAAAAACTTGTTAAAAATGTTAATATAATAGAAAAATATATTCCTGCCATCTTGGCAGAATTTTTTATAACATAAATAGGGCTTAAACACACAAAAATTGTAATGCGACATGCCCAGTATTTAAAACAACTTTTTATTGTTCTGAGTGCGAAAAAAACCAAATTAAAAGGAAAAAACATACCGTGTAACCCGGAGCCCTGAATACGAGAGCCACTTTTTATACAAAACTTATTTAACATTACTAATATGAGAAAAAAATCCTGAAAAACAAATTACGAAAGTCAAAATATGTTTACTTTCCCAATCCCTATGGAGTTTTTAAAAATATATTAAACAATCAGTAGGGGCACTGAACATATTAATATTTTTAACGCGTTCACTGCCGACGAGGCGGATTCGTCCCACTGAAGAACTTGAGTCATTAAGTTCTCTCTCCCAGTGGCCAACAGGATAAATCAAATCCACTTTCTGGTGATGACTTTTAGAAGTCTGAAGGAGATGCTGTCTTGTAGCTTTGCTTCCCTGTTTTTTTTTCGCCATTGCGTCCACACTGAAACCGTTAATGCAAGAAAATTCGAGTCTCGTAAAATTTTTGAAGTACTGCAGCGGTGTAAACTTTTAAGCTTATATCTTTTCTATGGAGCTGGTATACATACTAAAAGATTTGTCATTTGTTTTCTTTCCATGTTTATTACAACATTCCTGTTGTATGAGTAACCGTAACTTATTCTCGTATTTCAAGTAGTTTTATTGTTGACTTATCTTCATCTCTTTCTTCCTCATTTTCATCATCTTCTTCCTGCAAAGATAAAAATATTTTTCCTCTTTAAACGTATTCAAATAAAAAATATGAAGACCAGACCCCAAAGTAATTTTGTAGATTCTAAAAAATGTTTTGTGTCTGATCCACAGATCTTGAAAATCTACAAGTTTTTATATGTACGTGAAATTTATACAACCATAAAATCAATCATAAAAATATATTTTTTTGAGGTATTGTCTAAGCTCAGGGGACGACCTCGTGGCACAGTTAAGCGGAGCAAAATTAAGAAAGACGAGAAGTCTTTCAAGATAACAAATGTTGCAGTAATGGAGCCACAATTTTTGGTATGGAATTTTTTGCTATGTAATATTCATCCCAGTGGCTTCACAAGTACAATTTTCGTCAGTAGAATTGTCTCGACTGAGGATTCGAACTCACGCCCACAGAGGAGGAAACCGGCAGACGTGCGCCTCAGTCCGCTCAGTTAGCATTTTATAGTAATCATAGCAGTTAGAGTATCAATGGTTCAGTGGACAACGACGTGGCTCATGATTTATATGGTCTTGAGTTCAAATTCCAACGAAGTTTACCAATGTGTGCTGTTAATCATCACTGAAATCCATCGGATGTTGCAATAATTAACTGGTTCGAAATCAGAATTTAGTCAACGAATTTTAGAATATAGAAAACAAAATTCATACAAGTTCCACAAACCCTTTTTTCCGAAATTTGCATTGGGGCAACTCTTAATTTCAAGCTACTGGATAAATGATTAAAATTCAAATGAATTTTTATTGAACTTGAAAATACCATTCCTTCTTTTTATTGTCACCAACATTTGGTGGCATTGTTGAATAGGTGCTTCCATACTAACTAAAATAACTGACTTGGCTTTACATGAGGTCTCACAAGTTTTTACGGTGGCAGGATTGCATTGCGAGACTTGACATTTTTGTACATTTTATGTTTTTGAAGGGATCTCATTTCTTTTTTAAGGTAGTCACAAGCAAACAAATTACAGTATCGAATAAATCAATATCGATATCAACCGTAAACAAATCAAATTGTTTCCAAAATTACAATCTAACTTCATGCGAAACCTCACGCGCTTAGGTAACCCCGCAAGCGTGTCAATAGTTTCAATACATCTACATTAACTCTACTCTACAGTATACAAATTTATGGATGCAGCTGGAAATAATATTTTTGCATAGACTTTGTATGGAAATGTTAAATTGCCAACCAATCCAACCGCAAATAATGTCTTTTTATAGTTTTCTCTTGCAATGTACACTTAACACTAACCGCATGCAAAATTTCAAATTCGTAGGTCTGCTAGAAGTACTTCAGAATTTTGTTGATCGGTGAGTGTGCCAGTGACAAAATAAGGGAACTTTCACTTGAGATACTTCGTAATAAAATATTAGGTACAAACTTGAAATTTGGGGGTAGAGGTAGGTTCAGTCAGCAACTCTTGGTAACTGAAATTTCAGACTTCTAGCTTTATCCACAACGAAGATGCAGGGGGGCTTAAAAGTGCCGTGAGTTGCTTCGAGGTACGGCCGAGCTTGTTTGCTCGACTTGGCAGGGAGCACTGCCATGCCCCCAGATCGATATCCAATATTATCAAAAATCTTGAATACAACATAGCAATTTCACAGGACCAACGAGATAAAGTGGAAAAATTGAACGCTGTATCTCTGAAGATTTATGGGATGAGAAAAACTCAGGACTGGCTGCTTTCTTGTATCAGCTCTCAAGCTTACAACTTGGAAAAAATTATACATAACATCTTAGCACCATATATAAAAACTTTTGAATTTAATATAACGAATTTGGTACATAGCAATAGACAACGTCTTGATTTCACTTGATAGAGAGAAATTTTTACGGAAGACGAATTATAACCTGACAAATGTTGCAAATAAACCACAATTTTTGGCATGAAAGTTTTACTGTGCAACATCCCAGTGGCTTTGCAAATACAATCCTTGTTAGTAGAATCACCTCAGCCACTGATACCCAGATAAACCACGAAACCACGCTCACAGAGGAGAAAATTTGCAAACGTGCGCCTTAGCCACCGGCGTAGGGTCTGTAATTTCACAGCATACTATTCTGGAATTGGATATACTTCTGGAGGAGATTGAGTTTCTGGTTAATCGTATATACCAACGATTAGACGGAACAGCAATGGATAATTCAGCCAGTCCATGTTTTGCCAAAGTAGCCATGCATTTTTTAATAAAACTACAATTTGCTATCCCGTTTTTCAGACTCCATGTAGACGATATTTTTTGGCAGTCCGCAGGGACATAATTCATGCCGTGGTCAATAGCTTTAACAGTTTTAACAAAAAAGTGCAGTTCACAGTAGAAGTAGAGGCGAATAATCCCTTACTTTTTTGGATGCATATGTGATCACGGCGGACACCGACTGATATATGAAACCCACCAATTCTGGCAGAATATTGAATTTTCTCTCGGATTGTCCACTACCTACAACAGAAGCAAAGCGTGATTCTAAACATGTTGATGAGATTTATCACATTAATAAGGATATTGTTATAATGAAATCAATGTTGCACAACAGTAACTGTCCTACCTTCTTTGTTTAATGAAGTAGTTGATCAATACATATCGAAGAGAAATAACATAAATGATGTAGATTCGGGCAATAATATACAGGATGGTAATTATGTACTGACGCAAAAGTATTTACGTGTGTTTAAAAAACCGCTTCAGAAAATAAAAAAATGTTTTTCAATTATGTATATGTGGAATTCATAGTATGTTTGTAAAAATAAATTAATTATTTGCATTTTATTTGATAATTAAAATGACTCTTTTTTCAAAACTTTCACAAGCGGCACGCACAACATCCTGAGGAATCTGATTACAAATTCACTAAATAACCACTTTAAATTTATTCAAGCTGTATATGTAACATCTGTCTGTGTTTGTAACATATACCCCCAAATGCAGAAATCCAAAGGATACAAGCCGGTAGAGCTTGGAAGCCATTAATTTTTGGGAATGAAACCCGTCAATTTTTTTCTTAACTTTCCTTGTGGTTTGGACTGGTCTTGCTGAAAACAATATGCGTCACCATAAACCCCCTGGATAGTCAGCAATAAATTCCTTTGTAATGCATCTTCTAAAAAGTATTTGGCATTAATTTTTATTGCTGTATCTACGAAGACAACTGGTAAGATCCCCTTTTTACATATCGAGCCCACATCATCACTGATGAAACATTCTAATGTCGCGGTATGTCTTTTTTCAGACGGAATATTCTCCAGAGAAATTGCTTACAATTGATCATTTTGGCTGTTATAAATTTCTTGTACGATGTCGCCAGTACCATACCAAGGAAGCAATTACGCATACCTTTTTTTTCTTTTCGTTTCTGTAACACTTGCAAGTCCGTGTATTGCAACGATATAACTTCAAATCTTTACACAAAATTTTTCGCATAGATTCTCTGTTCAGTTAAATCGTTTGAGTGGTGCGGAGCGCGATAGCACTCGTTTCACGAACAAAACTCCACACTCAAACGGTTACGACTCACAGCTAATTTTCATACAGAACGCTCACAGTCCCGTCTAATACATTCACGAATTTTTGGCATCCTCACTGATCTTTTCCCCCGCTGAAGACCCTTGTTACAACACAGTATACAAGGTCACAGTGTTTACTTATGAAAATGCTATCACTTCCAAGAACGTTACAAGTTATTTAGCAATACAAATACGAAGAATAATAACTGCTGAGTTGTCAATGGCACATAGAAACATAAACACAATAAAATTGTCTTCTAATTTGCTTTAAAACGCTTTTAAAAAAAGTGGTATAAATTTTATACCGCTCGGAAATGGTTAATCAGCTGTAATGCAAATAAAACTGACGGATTATAGACCACACAAAATTATACAGTGATGTATTTTAACTAGAAATAAAAAATACGTAAAGAGTAGAAATGATATTTTCTAAGTCGGCGATTGATTCAGAAAATATTTTTTTCTTTTATGCTGCCTCTGAAATTCGCCCGCGTGGGACTCTAGATATCCACACCCGATTTAATGACGCAAGGTTGCCACTATACGATATAGGCTATCGCTTAAAGTTTGGCTATTTTTATCGCGCAGCAAGAGGTTCCTTCCCGGTAGCCCAGGCTCCGAGCTAAAAACACAGAAAAAAATTGTTTCTACCTCTATTTGATTTATACTTAGTTTTTCACTTTTTTCTTTTCCTCTTTCCCTCGTTTTTCTTTAAAAAAAGAAGTTCGTCAATATATTAAAAACTGTCCCAAACGGGATCGCCATATCGAACTCGAGAAACGCGAAACAGTTTCCCTCAAAATGGGATAATAACGTCAACATACACAGGATACACAAAAGCGGCAGGTTGCGCCACCGAAGAGGTATCATGATTAGAGTTTGATTCCGACCGTCCTAACAAAACTAGCCATGCCCTCGCGGTGCTCGAGGGAGCCCGCCTTAAACAGGTCACTCAAGTAATCAAATCGACTTTAAAAAAATCTTTTGCAGATCTAGCATCGTCAAAACTGCTGCACTCGAGGATTAAATGGGCTGTGCTCTCCATCGCACCATACCTAGGGCAACGATCATTCTTAACCAGGCCCATCCTGAACAAATAGGCTCTATCGTAAATGTAACCATACATTAACCTAATAATGAATATGACGTAACCCGCACTACTATCTTCATCCACCACATTATTCCGCCATGAAGACTCCTCGCAGATTTCCCGGTAGGCAGTCTCCTTTTCCCCCATCTATTCATCCCTCACTTATTTTTAACTACCTCCCTGAGTTCCGTTAGAAGGTCACTACAAGTGGGGTCCTCCACGCCATCGAAAATCGCTTTCCTTGTTCATCTATCCGCATCCTCATTGAGGACCACCCTGTTGTCCCGAAACCCACACAACCACAACTTTTCCTCGAAACCTGCGTAGCATGTCATGGATATTTAACCATTTTTCTCTGCTTGGTCAAAAGACAGTGACTTTCTCAAAGCCTGAATCGATCACAGTGAACTTAATGTCCATTAGTTCTGCAGTAGTTGGGGACACTCTGTGAGGGCATTTGTATTTTAGAATTTTATTCTCTCGTTTGTTCACTGTAGCCAAATCCGCTACCCCAGCCTCCAGTTCCAAAGGCGCATTCCTCATAGACTTCAGCTTTTCTGCGGCCAAAATCCTAATGGCCTCCTCGCTTGCTCTTGATTTAGCTCAACCCATGCTCGACAGCAGGTCCATTTCTACATAAAGGCAGTCAGCTTGCGTTTATCGTAACTCATCCCAAGTCCTCTCGTTACTAAAATTAACTCTCTGAATTCTGAGATCTTGTTGAAATTAGTTTTATACGTTGGCAGTATCGATAATCATTGTCAAGCTGTTGGCTGCTAATTGTATGGCGTTAGTTTATTATGCTAGCTTTCAATAATACTTCAAACGCGTAAATTTTCCTTTTTTTATTCCTTACAATCTTATATTATACATGTTTGCTCACTTTTAAGACCACTCTTTAAGTTTGACGGTAAGTGGCAGTAGTTGAGGCAATTGTACTGACGATAATTGTACTTGTGAAGCCACTGGGATGTTGCACAATAACAAAAATTGTGGCTCACTTGCAGCATTTGTCAGGTTTAAATTTTCCAATCTCCCTTTCCATAATAGGTCTGTTTAATGAGCCACTGCCCAGATTAATCGAGAGTACTTCATACAATCTCAGGAAAACTGTCAAAGCCGCCCAAACTCGTCTGAACAACTTGGGCTGTCACTTCCACGAATGAAACTTCTCCTGAGTTTGCCTTAAGTCTAGAGCTTGGGCAGGAAAAGTTGACCGAGACTGACCGAGACCAAATCTGGCAGTCGCCAATGAACACATGCCTGGGAAACTTGGGACGACTTCGTAGCGTTATTGAACACAGAAAGTTGACGAGGTCTTCAGGAAAAATCCGGTTAGCCTCATTAAACAGTCCTAATTGTGCTTGTGCATCATAGGGTTGTCCCCTGAACTTAGGCAATACCTTAAAAAAAGTACTACCAACATCTAAGACTAGAAAAATACACGTATATGTGAGAGTAAGTACTAATTTCCAGATCTTTAAAGATTCAGATCCAAGATCCGTATAAAAATCGGGATCTCGTGTTGTTGTAATTACGTGTCTGAATGAGATCAGTATGGTCTTGCGCAAAAGATCACAGCTATTATATTTTGCTATTGACTTTTTGATTCTTTGATAGTCGAGTTTTTCTTTAACCGATTTTAGTTAGTAATATTTTTTTGGTAAAGTTTAGCAAAATCAGTCTTTAATGGTCGATAATTTCAAAATTGAATTATTGATCTCAATTCATTATAACCTATTTTTTATATATATGTGTGGCAGTTATATAAATTTCGCTCAATGCACTTTTCTTTTATACTGAAAAAGCGGATATATATAATTTTTCGCTAGGAATTCACCCAACAATTTTAATACTTTTCTTTACGTTGTTAAAGGTAATAGTTAAAAATAAAATAAATTATTTAATAAAACCTATACAATTCTTACCTCAAAACCAAAACAATTGTCCATATCCCTGTCATCACTAAGGATGTGCTCTGGTTCGGTTCGTAACTTTTTACTAGTTCTTAGGGTATCTATTACATCACTTGGTAAATCTGCACACGATAATATTTTATATAGCATTCTATTTAAATTATAACCCACTTACCCATAATATAACTTTCTTCAGCAACCTCTACATTTTCGGCACCATTTCCCGAAGTCCCAGGTCCATCTTCAACTTGAATAACTTCAAGCACAACATATTGCTGACCATCACTACCTTCTTCCAACGTAACCATTTCCTTTTCCTCTTTAATTTCCGTCATTGTTTGACTACTTGATTCGTCATAGACGTCATCTTCTTGCATCCCTTCATCTTCGTCCATACTAGGGCTAATTTCGACGGCCTGTCCATCGATGACTTGAATGCGTTTTTGCCGACCCATTTTTAAAGCAGCTTGCTGCTCCTTAGCTCCTGAATCTGGATCATGTAAGGCCATATGTCGGATAAGGTTGCCTTTGTGACTAAAAGCTCGCGAACAGTCGGGGCAAACATGGGTCTTTTCCTTTGGTACTGGAGGCACATAGTCCCTGTTGTGGTACAAATTAATGTGCCGTTTTAGGAGCTGTTTTTGTCTGAATGCTTGATCGCAATGGTTGCATTCGTACGGTTTTTGGTCCGTGTGTATGAGGATGTGAGATTCTAAATGGCGGGCAGAAATTGAAGCGTATGGGCAGAGTTCACATTTGTAACACTTCTCGCCCTCGTGTGTTTTCGAATGAACCTTATAACTGTATCTGTCAGGAAAATGTTGACCGCACCTTTTACATCTTAATGGCTTATCCGAAGTGTGCAACTTTTGGACATGGATTCGCAAATCTGTTTTTCGCCCGCATGTTGTAGGGCATAACTCACACTGGAATACTGGCTTCTCGCCTACGCTGTGTATCAGCTTGTGGGCTTTAAGGGAATTGGATTGCGTAAAGCGCGCATGACATATATCACACTCATAAGGCTTCTCTCCGGTGTGTATCCTTAAATGCCGCTTTAACTTGAATGTATCAGGGGACGCATATGTGCAGTGCGGACATTGGTAGGGCCGCTCTCCGGTATGGCATCGAACATGTCTCTTTAATTTGCTCAACTCTACGCTTGCGTAATCACATTCAGTGCATTTATGTGGCTTCTCATGGGTATGTCGATACCTAACGTGCCGCACTAATTCCCCTGACGTTGTAAATGAACTTTCACAAAATTTGCAACGATGTGGCTTGTTTCCTGTATGGGTGTTAATATGATTCTGCAGAGACGCCACAGTCTTAAATCCTCTTTCGCACACCGAACATTTGTGTGGCCGATCTTCTGAGTGGCATTTCATATGTCGCGCTAACAAATATCTTTTACTCGTTGTGTAGTTGCAGTAAGCGCAATCAAAAACTTGATTTGATGACGAGTTTACCTTTTTCGTCAACAATTTCATAATTTTCTTTGCAGGCACCTCATCCTCCTTGTTTGAAATCGGTTTAGTTTCTACCTCTTCCTTGTCATCAAAATCATAGACCTCCTCCTTCGTTTCTTCCGCTTTTGTTTCATCATCCATTATAAGAACATATCTTATTTCCTCACCTTTTGATTTCGTTCTCACCGAAATGGTTTTTTTACCCTTTCCGCTCTCATTGTCAGAATCTTCCAAAAATTCTTCAGTTTCATTAACATTATCCTCATCAGAGGCTTCCTCTAGGTCTTCTGGTGGATTCGTAAGCACAGGTTCTGAATCTTTAGTAGCTTGGTAGTAATAATTCCCAGCTTGATCAACGAAATACGTTCCGCCTTCATCTTCATCATTATCAGCACTATCTTCATCTTGCAGTACTTGAATTGTAGCGTTGCCCTCATCTATTTCTCTATTGAAGGACTCTAAGTAGGATTGAAGATCATTGGTGTTTTCAACCTTGATCTCTGTGACCTCTGCTACTTTACTAGCCATTGTTTATTCTACCTAAAAAGAAATTGCAAATATAGCATTGATAAAACGATAACAGGGTAGTGTATATTATCTGATCTTATGCGCTATATTTTTACGATGCAGACAACCGGAAGACAAGTCAAGATTAATGAATTGAGGAAACAAGATGCCAATTTACATTTCATACAGGGAAAAACAGAACATGATAACTTGTCCCATATTCATATAATTCTGCTTAGGAAGAATTCACGCGATTTTATTATGCGATTGAATCCTTTCTACCGACATTGCGAGGTTGGAGGCCTTTTTAGGGTTCCGTTGTCAATAAAGAACCCTTATAGTTTCGCCATGTCCGAAATCTTGAAAAAAAAATTTTTTTTTGGTACCTCCCCTACACATAAAGTGGAGATGCATTTTTTTTCTCGTCTATCTCATGGTGTGGAGTGTCGTTGGATAGGTCGTGCAAAAGTAGTGCGGATTTGTGAAAACCATTTTTCGATTCAGAAATCCGTTTGCGAAATATTAAACTTTAAAGTGCTAATTTTTGTTAATGTCAAGCGTCCCCGCCCTGCCAGCTTTACGGTTATTTTTGGATATGTGAAAAAATTCACGGCAGTAGTATATATAACGAAGTTAAAAGGAAAACTATCACAGCTAAGCAGGCTTTAAGAGTTACGAGTAATAGATGTTATTAGCGGTTTAACGTGAACTGAATTAATATGTTCATAGTATCAAACAAAAAGTCCCCTTCTAAGTCCGCATTTTGTGACGGGCAACTACGGAACCCTACTCTGCGCGTGGCCCGATACGCACTTGGCCACTTTTTATTTTAACTCTGCTTAGCGCAGATAATACATTTTAATATTGCTTAATATGTGAATGCTCAATTCAACGTAGGTGAATATAAAATATTCATATTATCGATTAAAACTAATGCAATTAGAAGTACATTTTGAAGGTAATAGACCACACTGAAGACAACATGCTATACTCGAAGCGGGTACTTTATAAATGAGAATGAACCCAATCATGCTGACCAAATTGATATTAGCAGCATTACTACGTGAGTCTGCTGATTTTTCCTCAATCATAACTTTATTGGTGCAGTCGCCTGCAAAATTGCGAATGGGAATGAAAATAATAAAGGGAAGGGAAGCTATAAATATGTTACCTCTGCAAGAAAAAATCCCTGAAAAGTATATAGAAAATAACGGAACGGAGCAGTCGGAGTTTCACGAAGCGCACTCTTGCGAAACTCCACTAGTATGGCTTATAAACGAATGGAAAATGCTATAAATATAAAAGATCCAGTTCTTGCAGTTTTTTTTAGACTAGGGCTTTCGAAAATATCGATAGAACAAGACTAATGCAAAAATTATACAATTATGACATCAGAGTTCAAGAATACAGGTAGTCCGAGTCGTATTTTTGAAATAGAAAACAGAAAGCAGCAGATTACTGTTGGAATCGATTGCGGTTGATTTGGGAGCCCCACAGGGACTTCTCGTGGGAGTGATTCTGTTCTTGTTATATATTCATGATTTACCGACACATTACAGTTTCCCTTTTTGCTTTAGGTGACTTGACTTCGCGCGCGCGAAATCATAGTTTTACGCTTACACTGAATTTAATTTGAGATTTTGCGCCATGGAAATGTGCAACACTTTTATAGTGGAGATACTCTCTTTAACTCTACATGTACTTAACTATGTTTTTTGAATCCAAACGATTGTCGAAACGTTCCTTTTGCCTATATTAGATTTCATTATTGAAATTTCCATGGCTTTGAAATTCACTCCAGGGAATCAACGAAAGAAACAAATGGTGATTTTACAAAAATTAATTTCAAAAGTAATATGTTGTATTCACACGAAAAGATGACATGTAAAGTAAGAGTAAATACCGTTTATTGGGAGACAAGCTGATGAAATTTCCGCGAATTAGTTACTCCGCTGGAGTTAAATATGCATTGAAGGAATTGGTGGATTTGGGGATTTCCAGTTTGGAGATTTTGAAAATTCGGAGATTCATAACTTTGGGAATGTGGTTTTTAAAGATTTCATGATCCCTTTGTCCTCCGCTTTTTCCAGCCTAGAGATTAGATCATGCAAGGCGGTTATTCTGGATTTGCCTGCCTAATAGGAATGCTGGTGGGTTAAATTTCTTGAGTATACTGCTTCAAATGTAGATGTCTATGACCTTCTCCATGGTTTTAAACATGAAGTCAGGCTAATTGTACGATATGACTTTGGATGGGCAGCCCTCCTCTAGGAATAAACGCCACATTTGCTTCTCTCCAAGCCACAGAGATATGCCCAAGGGTATGGCATGCCCTAAAGTTTTTTCAATGCGTATTCCGTTCTCGATTGCTCTATTCCAGACTCTGGAACAGAAGAAATCCCGGATTCCTTGTTGTTGTTGCTTTATGTAGAGTAAATTTACAAAACTAATGCATAAACAAAGCGCTAGCTGCTAAGGCCATTGGACTTTATTAACTGCAATATTAATTTAATGGATTATTCGGTACATTGGATGCTAATTAATAACTTATGAAGCTGAAGCCACATGATTAGAATACCAACATGGGAAATAACTTCATAACATACTAAAAAAAATTGCTAATGGCACTCAACGTTAATTTTTACTCTCATAAGTCCACCCCCCCCCATACCCTCACCACATGTTATTCTAACAGATTTATACTATTGCTTGTAAACTTGGGCTATAAACAGACAAATTTCGGTTTTTAAAACACTGGTTTTTACAAGCGAGCAACGAGAGTTTGGCGTCATTAGAAGTCCATACATGATGGATTCTTTCCGTTCGAAACAACGTATTAGGCATAGGCAAGCTTAATCTAACATATAGCACCGACAATTCTTCCAGAATAGAAAATTTGTAAACAAAACAATTTCTATTGACAGTGTTCGGCTCCTTGCTTCAAAACTAGGGGGCTCCACCGCCATTAATCACATTTTGTTCATAGAATTAGCGCGGATTGGCGCTGCTCTCTTCCAATATGGCAGCCATTACGGGAATAGTGCAAGTGTCGGAGGGATTTTCACCAAACTAATCACAATTTAACACAAAGTGCACAAGTCAGAAACTAAAAACTGCTCAAGGACCACTTAAAATTACGTGTACTTTAAAAATATCTCTACATGGATTACTATTATTTACCTTTATTTATATAATTCTTCAATTACCCGTAAGGGCGTCCCGAAATTTTAGGGAATCTCACTAGAGAGCCACACGACCACACGACTCTCTTCTTGTTCTTGTTTTTATAAACACGTAAAATCCAAGTAAAACCCACATTTTAGGTTTCTTAAATTTACCACACTTATTGGAATGGCGCTATCCGGCGGTTTATGTATTTAATATTTAAGATTCCAACCTGATTTGTCAATGTGTGCGTGCGCTTTCAATGTGTGTGTGTACTAATTTTGAAATTGTTCTAAAACATGTACTAAAACGTACTAAAATAGTAGTCATTTGTAAATAACAGGTTTAGGTTGAAAGCTTAGGTAGAAACTGCTATTATTTACATTGCAACATTACAAGGTTATGAAATTAGTTATAGTCATTTGTAAATAACAGGTTTAGGTGGAAAGGTTAGGTAAAAGGTAAAAGCTGCGCGTTGACATTTCTTGACAAATGAATTGTATCATAACCGGAAATTTGCGTTTGAGGGTGTTCAAGAAATTATTAGAAAACTGACAAAATTAACTACAGTGGCTCCAGCAAATACGTACTTCGTTGTAATATGCCTGATATGAAAAAAATATGGGCTACACTATTTAAGATCGGTTGGTATTGAGAAAGATAGTTTTTTCGATCTCAAAAATGGCCAGGATCAGCACGGCCTTTGTTGATTCGTTAAGACAGTTTTTATTCAATGAGTTTAGCTTTAGATTTTTACATAGTTAGATTGCTAATAAAATTACCACTTCCATAGTGCACCTACTAAAGGCCGAGTACTTTGAAGAGGTCTTAATTAAGCTCTTTCTCTTCGTCTTTAAGTGAGAGCAATCTTTGGTGTTCGGCAAAAGTGAAGCCAATTTGCTTACTAACTCATTTCGGCAAAAACTTTCTGCGGACTTTGAAGAATTATGGTTGGCTTCTTTGTATAGCGAAAAGAGTGAGAAATAGTTGCTTTACTTTTAAATATGTTGAAATGTGCTGTCATTAATTGTAAAAACTACACGGGAAAGAAATCCTTGACGGATCCAGTGAGGTTTTATATATTTCCTAAAGACGGGAAAGTGCAAAAGCTATGGACAAATTGAGTATTTTCGTCCTTTAGAAGCCTGGATTCCAAGGTTTTGTTATTATAAATGCTGAAATATGTTCGGGAGAATATTATTGTAAAAGAGTAAGTGTAAAATACATTTATATAGTCATTCTAACCTTAAATTTGTCGAAATCTCCATATGACATTTGCCGAGATGACGTCACTGCCAAGTGTCATTTTGCTCCTCGGGCCAAAACCCCCGGGACTATAAAACACAAGCCATGAAGTAGGATTTGCATATGTGTGAAATAGTTTTTTATAAACGCTTTTAAGATAGGAATAAAGAGAAAAGTAGTCCGAACATGAGTCATCGGTCTACTTTCTCTATATTAAGGCGTTCATAAAAAGCAGTTCATGTGTGAGTTGCAATTTCTGCTTCGCGGCTTGTGTTTTATAGTCCCGGGGGTTTTGCTCGGGCATATCTTGTATTCTCTATATCGTGTAGAAAACTTTGCCGCGGTGACATCACGTAAACAAAGATGGCGGAACTAGTACTTGGGCTTACCATACATTGTGTTTTTTGGTTTTAGAATCAAAAGATCCTATTTTTTTTTATTCTGTGGCTTAACTACACATTTATTTCAATTAATTTCCATGCAGTTTTGCCGTAATGACGTCATCGTCACAGTGCCGTTGACGGCGCCCCATCAAAGCTGTGTGGAGATTATAGGTTTGTTCAACGAGCCTGAAAGTAGAGCAGAGCAGCTCAGAGCAGCTGTCAAAACGAAAGTTGGGCAAAAATAGGCAATATGGAGCAAGTAGTTCATTGAACACAAATCTGAAATTTTCTGAGCTGAGTTAGGTTAAGTTGAAATGATTATGTCTTTTTCACTTATATATTGCACCACTTTATTCCGTATATATTTTTAAATGTTTAAAAAGATACTTTCTTCACTATTATTTCTTAAAAAATTGAAATTTTTCTCAAACACAACAAATTACTCCTCCCACAATTTTATTTTGACAGTTCTCATTTGCCTGCCCGAAAGTGATCTGAAAAATTTTCAGAGCAG
>QYTT01095007.1:9934-42332 GCA_006980735.1 Dasypogon diadema
GCAAACATTTGTAAGGCATAAAAATATTCATGATTTACAGAAATAAACTATATATTGCCATTAACGGGAGCAAAAAAAAAATCGTTTAATAGATGTCCGCTTGTCTGTCTCTCCGCGCGTTATATCAAGAGCGCTTTAAACAAGAGATTTGAAATTTAGCAGATAGATGCCTTATTAAGAGAGAGGGTGGTGGAATATCTCAAAAGGTAGAGGCTCCGCAAAAAATTTTTTTTGGACGAAAATTGGAACACAGAATAGGAAGTGCTTGGTAGTGACTTTGAGCCAGGGACAAATTTTTGACACCAGAAATGGAGAGCGTAAAAGTTTACCATTGAATATGTAATTCACTTACGGACGAAAGTGATCTGTAGAGGTCATCTCAACGTCAAATAACCCCTTGAATCAATACTTTGTAATTATATATATTCCAACAAAATGTTTAAGACAAAAGTTGTACAACCCAAGAAGAAACACTGAACCACTATTCTGGTCTTAATTTCCTCTTTAAAGAGGAAATGATAAAATGTTCTATTAATAAATGAATTTGTACTCAGAAAGCTTTTAAATGTGATTTCCCGAGGACTGACACCGCACTCGACGTGGTAATTTCTCTAAAGGGCTCCTGAAAAAGAGTCACACCTTCTTCGAAACATTGAACTACTAATAAAAAATTAGTAAAACTGTTCGGAGTATTCCTCAAAAACCAACTCACATCATATTCGTTTATAATTATATATTTTTTAAAGCTTTTTCCTCGCCAATTATAAGGTTTCGGGCAGTAGGATGGCCTGCACGTTTGAAGGTCAACTGCAAATATGCCGGAATTCAACACTATTCACTGCATACTTATTACATTCTTTTCTTCCCTACATCTAGGGTAAAACATAATCGTAATCAAATATGTGTTGAAAAAATAGGATAAACCAATTATATTCCGGAGAAACCAAAATTTGAAATTGTGGCTCAGTCATGTTAGGAACTTCTTGCTTCTCTAATTTGAATCAAATTTCGCAAGAAGATCCACTTTGTGCTAAAGCAAAAATTAAACACACAGTGAACTGAACATATACTCGTGAATCCCTTGGCTTGAATGGAATGAAAAATATATTTCGTTGTCCAAAATTACTAAAATGAACTCCTCTGTGCTTGCCAAAATTTCACATTGATTTTCTTTTAATTAAGCTTTTCGCTGGAAATTATATATTATTTCTAACATTATGTACTCTTAATCTGTGGTGCCTTCAAGTCTATGTCTTTCCACCTACTGCCAGACTCCAAGCCAGTATATCGTTCTATTTAATTAATGCGTTGCGGCGAACCACTTTATCTTCACTCTCTAAACTGAGTTTCCTGCCACACAATCAAAATTAAATTTGCTTTTGGTTGTTATACGGGTAGATTCTATACCCACTTTCCCCGAAATGATGTGCTCAGTTCAGTGAGCAGATTCAAGGAAACCAGGAGACAGAAAATGTATGAATATTGAAAAATGCAAAGATGTTTTCTCTGGGGATCCTTGTTAAGATACCTCTTCCGAGTCGACTTTAACAAGGACCTTGTGCCAATTAACCTGACAAAAACACCCACACCGGCTAGGCGAACAATTCCATTCAGAAGAAAAGGTATTATGAAATATTCAGTATGGTGCCGTTAATTAATTAAGAAAATCGCAGTTATAAAGAAGGTCAGCTTGACTCAGTTCTCTGGCTGCATACCTTTCTTTCTTTAATCGGATTTCCTCTTCATTTCCCGTCATAATTTATTGAAATAAAGACTCTGAAAAGTTCAAAGTAAAGTTGCGTCCAGGATAAAATGAGAGAAATTGGCATTTGCCTCACCTTTAACTCGGAATCACTTAAATGAAGTTTGATTAAATATTTCCATATTAAAGCATTGGTATGAATTTCAAAGGAGCTCCGGCTCACGGCGTCAGATCATTCATCGACAGGTACACGCCACAAATGAACGACCTTATCCCACACTTTTCATATTTCACAGGCCGGAAAATGGTGAGTAAAGTTTGAATTCATTGATTACATAAAAGGAAGCATTAGATAGTCATAGCTTCACCTACACAAATAATATTTTCTGACGCCGTGAAGTAATTTGCATTTATATGGGTCGGCAAGTGAGTTTAAAACTTAGGCTTTAATTCTCTTTTCTCTGGCTTTACAACACGGTTAAAAATCTTGGTCTAATTTTAAGAGAATTCGGTTTGTATATAGTTCCAATAAAAAAAAGTTTATATGGAAAACTCATCGAAAGTTTGAAGAATTGTAAAACTATTCAGTTTTAATAAAAATAAAAATTAAGTTTAATTTCAAAGCCTTTATTATAGAAATAAAACCTTGTAGTTTGGTGTATAGGAAACCGGAAGGGTTTAATCAAAACACCTTTTAGGTTTAAAAACTAAACTTTGTCAGTTTGATTTTCAAACTTTCTTATAGTTTCAAAATAAAATTATGTTTGGTAGCAAAACTTTTATTTGGTTTTAATCTGCGTAACTTTGGGCTTAAGGTCCAACTATAACAGCACATGCAAGCACATGCAGAAAGTAAAAGGCAGATTGAATATTCTTGACGTGCTTTCTCTGAGAAAGTTTTTACTTTTCACGCCAGAAACACATAGTTTCTTTCTAAATATTGATAATCTATCATGTATTAAGAGAATTTCAATTTTATCCTTGTATATGAAAATTAACGGTTATCAAATCGCTGAGCTATAAAAAATCTGTATCCAAATAAATGTAGTTTCCCTAAAAGTTCATCAATCATCAAGACTGCGATTGCTAATTCTATAGTAACCAAAAGCTGGGACAATTTTGAAAATATCTTTCCAGTATTAATTCCAAAAAGACTTTCTAATCTCCTTGGTAAAAAAAGCTCAGGCTTTATAGATAGATTTAAAATAATGCACAAACAATAAAAAAAACCTGTATAACATATTTCTGCAGAAGAGAAACTAATAAACATTTAAAGTGATTCACCTTAAAGCCAGACTTCCTTATTCTTATTTTTCAAAAACACTTTCAATTTTTATTGATAAAAAAGTATTTTATTGTTAATATCTCGCTCTGTTTTGTACCTAAATTTGTATATATGTACAACCTTCGCTTTTACGATAAAAAATCCTCCAAATTCCTTTACAAATGAGTTAAGCAAAAGAAAAACTACGATAATGCAAAATTTATCTTTTTATGCATAATGAACATAAAGTTATGCAAATTCTTAAGCTTTTATATTTTAGCCCGACTGCAAAATTTCCTTTTTTATTTTTAATTTTGCAGATGTGCATCGTTTAGGAAATTCCCAAAGTCATCTTGAGACTTTTAAAGAGGTGTGTAAGACAAAGAAAACTCACATTTTTTTTTATTTCAGGCTCTTTTCTGTAAAACTACCCAGTGCACGCCGTGCTGTCCGTTTATCAATAATGTATTGCACTGAACTAAAATACTGTTATTTTTTATTTCTATTATTATAACTTTTTTTAAACCATTGAGTTCCGCAACCATGAATGCGAAGTTCATTTTTATTGATAAGGTTTACAAATAAAATCAGCTGGTTTGGATTTCCCAAGTCATTTATTTTCCTAGTGCCTCACTTAAAAGAACGCGTGAAACTTCGGCGGAGGTTTATTTACATTTTCACGTAACAATTAAAAAACAAAGCCTTTAATATTTCAATGTTTATTTAAAAAGTAATTATATACTTAAATTATATAATTTAATTGCAATTTCTATTAATTGGATTTAAAGGAAGTAAGATAGAATATTTTACCTCTTACAAGCCCATAAAAATACAAACAAAAGTAAGAGCTAAACAATATCGTCAGGATTGAAACTTGAAACTTTTAAGTATTTTCGGTTCCTTTCTTAAATCTCTAAATAAAAGAAAAATCTTTTATGTTCTGCGGTTGCCATGGAGGTATACACATAAAAAATTCAGGAACAAGTTATTTCACTGAAACAGTCGCAAAGCATATTCTCGATGGAATAATGTGGAAGGCATGCCATACTTGCCTTTTATTACATAAATAAATTCTCCTCACATTTTACACATATGCTCAACTGTTTTATTTTTGATGTGCTTTGTTAATGTGCCACACACGTCGAATAACACAAACAATGAATTAAACTATAATAAGTGGTAAGGATGAATATAAGTATAAAAAACTAAGGTATGCTTGTATCTGCGGTCCCTATCTCAAATATTATTACTATCTACGCACCTGAAAAAAGAAGGAAAAATGCTTAGACTAGGTTTTAACTCCAACTATAAAATTGATATGTATTTCCTTTTATTCTTTATTTATTGGACTGCAAAACTGTTCACAACTCTTAACGTATGTTTTAATGTTCCAAGAAGTGTTGTCTTTTTCAATAACGGTTAATGGAGGGTAGATAACCAAACTTAAAAATACTATTCAAAGCAACATTTGAAAATTCTTATGTAAAGATAGATTTGATCGAAATTTTTAAAGGATACTACGATAAGATTATGCAAACCAGGTACAATTTTTGAAGATTTTTTGAAGAAAATAAACTTATAAAAGCTGGCTGCCTCTATTCCGAGTTATTGCAATAATGAACCTTTTTATAACTTATGCAAAAAGCTTAGGGGAAAGCTATCAAACATTGTCTAATTCAAGGCAGGATTTATTATATACTTTTAAATTTAATAACAGAAAGAAAGGAGGGATGATAGAAAGATGAATGTTTAATAAAATTGGAGAATTAAAATTTAGAAATGTCGCGTTTTGTATTATGTTAAGGAAGTTGCTTATACAAAACTCCAAACTTTTATTACGCAAATGTTCTTTTTTTAAGGTATTTTTTAAGCTCAGGGGACAACTCTATTATGCCCACAGCACAACTTAGGCGAAAGGAAATTAAGGAAGAGAAGATTAGGAAATTTTAACCTGACAAATGTTGCAAGTAAGCCATAGTTTTTAGCATGAATTTATTATGTACTGTGCAACATACCAGTGGCTTAGTAAGTAAGTAGAATTGCCTCCGACACTGATACCCAGTGAACTCATCAGAAGAACGTTACAAAAACGGCAAAATTTTGTCAAGAGTACAGCAATTTTGGATTATTTGCTTTGGAAGAATTTTAAATTAAAAAAATAATAAATAATTAACTAAAGTATTTTTTTAGTATCAATCCATAATATTAAGAAAAAAATATCAAAAGACTGAGCGTAACTCACAGTTTTTATTGAGGGGGATTGGTCAAGGTTAGATTGTTTTACAGCAGTGGTTCTTAACCTTTTCATTATGAGGGACCATTTAATACAATTTTGGTCTAGCCATAGACCACCAGGTATTTAGTGGCATATATCTGTGGCCATTGGTCAAATAATGATAACTCCAAAATTGGGGATGCTTTACATTTACATTAACTATCGTCATTCGATTGTTCCCATCACTATTCAAAAATTCGCGGACCACTTCTTGTGCTGCCGCGGACCACTGGTCTTACATTGTCTTACAGGATAGACGTTGCATTGTATCAAAGTTCTGTATACAAGGAATGACGGAAGTCTTATATAATTTGGAGCATGGTGATTTGCAAAGGAATCTGAATAAAGATAAGAATAGCAAAACTTCTTAATAAAAGTTTTGAAATCTACTAATTACAAGTTATTTAATATATTACATTTTTTTGGGATTTAATATCAGCATACAGTTCGTATCGTCATTAATCAAAAAGTTAAGGATTTTGATTGAAATGCACTACCAATGAAGAATTCACTCAGTAAACTACTTCAATTTTAGGGATTTTTAACAGCTCACAATAATATTTATATAGAAAGTATGTAGCAACTGCGATGGATACATCTAGCTGGCAGAAATAGAAATGCTAACAAGGGAGAAAATGAATTTTCTGATTAATGGTGAATTTCCATACAAAAAGAAGGAGGGAGTAATTAAATGCTTTGCTTTGTAAGGAGCTGTTGAAAACGGAATCTAGTAATTAAGATATTAAAACGATAAATTACAATTATTAAAAATTATACATTCCCCTAGCTTATTTTTTTAGATTATAATATCTAAAAAGCACACCCAGAGACGTACAATAACAAGAAAGAAATTTAAGAAAGCGATCACGTTGTCAGTCCCTTTTTCGCTTAAAATAGGAATTATTTAACAGTTGAAGATTAAAATTCCTTCTTATTCTTCAACTGTTAAATAATTCCTATTTTAAGGGAAAAAGGGACTAACAACGTGAACGCTTTCTTAAATTCCCTTCTTTTTCTGCGAAAGTTTAAAATTTATGCGATTTTCTGAAAGAATACTTCTTAAATTTCCTGGCCAGTTCAGCCCATTTGCTGTAAAATTATACTGATATATTCCTATCTAACCACTTCTGTCCAAAATATTATGGTCATATATTTTAGGGATTATTTTCTTAGAAAGGCAAGGGGCGCAATGTACAGTTTTCCATTATGCCTGAAGTGTTCTGTGAAATAGAATAATAGAAAAGGGAAGCTACTCCTTCAGAAAAATATTGGATAATCAATACAAGGGTGGATGTTTGCAAATCTTTGTTGTGTATACAATATCCAATATAGGTATATAATCTGCACAAGCGTAAGTAGTAAACGCTTGTAATTTACACAAGAGCACAAAAGGACCAGCTATAACACATGAGTAACGGCTTCAGAAATGATAGGATTGTAATTTGAAACGAACTACATGAGAGTAAGCTGAGTAGTATCTACCCTACAGTAATCTTATTAGATATTAACAATACAGGAAAGTGCTCCTAAATGAGAAGATTTTATCCTTTGTCCGGTTATTACTGTGGCGAAGTGGGCTGAGGTGCTCTCGTCTCGTCCATAAATAACCTACGGTATCCTACCACATTGAATCTAAAGTGTTAAAAAAATATTTATGTAGATAAATTGGGTAACTTATTCAGTTAACATGTAGAAGCAGAATCATGTATGAATTTATTAAAAAGGAAATATTAGATATTCTATTAATAAACTATTAATTACGCGAAAATTTGAAATAAATTACTACATGAAAAAAGACTCGGCTTTTAAAGCTGAATTGTAATTCAGCCCTAAGATTTGAATACGACTTCAGTAATAAGGCTTAAGGATATAATACGGAAGTCGGGCTCCATTTCCTATTATCATTCCCTTTCATTACTTCCGTAACTAATTATTAGTGATAACATCAGTAATTTAATTTTTGTAAGTGAGGATAGAACAAATTATTATAAATGTAAGTGTTCAAAGATTCACAGTAATGCAAAAGGAAAGTGATTCCTCCCTATAAGATCACAAAGTGAATCAGTAATGCGAAAAGTAATGACTTTCCGCCTAAAAGAACCAATTACAGACTAGTTTGACATGCATTACATCCCAGCAGGAAATCAGGTAAAGTATTGCAATAGAAGTACTTACCGAATTGATGAATACTTCATGGCTTTTGGTTCAAAATAAAGACAGATTCTGTTGGGTATATTTTTTTTTTAGGAATCATTACCATCTGCATTACAGTTTTTCAAAAGTAATGAGAAAGTGTAACTAATTAAAACGAATTATGCGTTTTTCTTCTGAAACCGGAATTTAATTCTCGGTAATGTATATAGTAGTTCATTACCGCCTATGACATCCAATGATAAATGTAATTGAGTCTGTAATTTAGTTGGTAAGCACCTCCACCTTATCAAAATTAATTCTAGAACTAATTCTGTAATGATTACATATCCTGCTGGGATTTTATCATATAATCTATATTTGGAATAGTAAGGAAAAACGCAAAAAATAAAAATAAAAATGAAAGATAGTAAAAATGCATCTTAAAGAATATAAAATTGAAAAATTAATTATTTTATTATTAATTATGATACACATTTGAACTTTTCTTTTACATTCAGCTTATTTGTGGTCTAGAAAGGTCAATGTCCACTTATTTAAAAGTATAAGTTGACTAATTTGAATTAATTCCACTGCAATATTGGCATAGATAATGAACTGATACTTCATGAGACCACCTGCCGGCCTCCCAAAGACAATTTTAATTTCTATTGCATTAAAAATGGTTTACTTCGGAACAAATAAAATGCTTTTCGAGTCGAATTTGTAGTAGAAACTGTTGGCAAATTAATTCACATTTCTTGAAACAAATATCGCACATCTCGCATCTCCGTGATAGTTTTGCACCGAAAGAGGTGAGAAAGTTAATTAATTTGTTCCACATGTGAAGCCAACTGGGTTGATTACCAAATGCGGTGAATGTAAAAAGTATTTAACCACCAGTTTTCTTAGAATTTCTCATTTTCATGACGAAATAACAGCGGCCTACATATTCTGCGGACTACTGCATCACCATGAAAAGAAATACTTATAACAAAAAAGTTAAAAATGCCAGTGCATTTTTAACTGCGGCTTAGGGCGAGCACTCCAGTAATATGAAAGGTACTAGAAGCCAGGTTATGATTGATTTTCATGAATATTTTAACAGCTTCCCTCGTAAGAAAAGCCAATCGCTGATCCGAGCAGCAGACAATGAGTGAGGATTGGGTAATTTAAGTGCGGCATGTGGTACATAAAATCGTAAAGAATGCTAAGCTTCTACGTGTGTCAACTAATTGCTTAGCGCACAATACCTGCACCTGCATTCGAGTGTCGTGGGAGCATTGAGAGGGAAAAGTTCAGTCAAATGAAATCGTTGAACTTTCGCAGAGGAACGCTTTTCCGGCAGAAAATATATCGTCGAAAAAATCCAATAAATGTGTTAGTCAAAATACGTTACTGACTCGCTTTTATTGGCATCCGCAATTTTAAGTTCTTTCTCTGGGTGCTTGCTCACCTTTCTCAAAATGATTTGCAAAATTTTCCTCACCTCTTGGCTGGGATAGTGTGCCAGCAAACCAGAGATTTCCTTGAATCTCAAAGTAACAATTTCGAGATTCGAGGTGCGTGTGGTAAAAATAACTTTTAACATCGAGCAGGTCTCTTTACAAGCACTTCTATTTCTTGTCTTCAAATATAATTTTCTTGAGCATTTCGGACGGTGTACCTGTGCTCGGTCAGAGCCGCGGGACCGTAAATAATGCAAACACTGAAGCTCTAATTCTTGTGGAGACTGAATAATTGAATTTACCAAGGATTTTGTTTTTGCCTGCAGAGTGGGGTGAAGGATTGCTCTTGTCATCAGTTAAATCTCCTGTCTCGACCTTTGTTGCTCTGGGATTGGCAAGGAAACCGTATTTTACGTGCATCGAGGATGAACTAAAATATTTACTCAATCAAAATCTTAAAGGGGAACGTTTATTGCTGAACTTGTTTTGTACACTTTAAAATTGAAAAAAGAAGGAAGAGAAAATTCCCCATTGACATAACCAGCTCCGGATGAACACAAGGTCACACGCAAAGCAGATAAATGTCAAGCTTCCCGAAAAAGGTGTTACAAAACGGAACGAAAATTAAATTCCGGATGAGAGGCCTTTCCAGAGAAATAAATAAAATTGATTCCTATTCATGAGCAAAAATTGCTAAATTCAGCCACATTTATTCCGGAGCTTATGAAATGTTTAAAAGGGTTGCTTGGCAAAAAGCAAACCCAAACAAAGGAAAAAAAATATGTTTTGGGGCGGTTTATTTTCGGAAAGGACTAAAAAATTATGAAATGATGATAAATGAAGTTGAACGGTTGTTTTGCTTTCGTTTAAATAGAGTGAAATAACAGTTTGTAGTCTCTCTGCTATATAGTTTCGAGCTCTGATTTTTATTTGCTTAAATAAAAAATAAGTTCAAATAATGGTTCTTTTTTGATTGAGGGAGAGTTATAGCCCTTTAAATGCAATTCAACGCTGCGTGTTTTTATCCCTGTTCTGTATTAACGGAAAAGAAGGGAAGAAAATATTGAAATAGACAAGAAGAGATGAATTCACAACATCAAAATTAAACTAGTAATTAAGCTATGCAAGGTTCAAAAGATTTCTGAAGTGGCATTTCGTAGTAGCAGGAAGAACATCGAAAGTCATAACATACACCTGCTTAAAGATATTCGAGGTGAATAATAAAACAAGAAAAGAAGCTATAACTGGTTTAGATGTGGGAAAAAAAGAAAGTAATGAATATATACAGAATTGATTGCGACTACTTATTCTTAGATATTCGCAGTTCACCTTTAAATCCGCTGGCCATCGTTCTATCCGAAATCTGTGGACGCAGGTTTTAGCACTGCACCGACGGCGAAGAAGGACTTAAAAAAATATATGTACAAATATAAATAAATGAAGATGAATTGTATGTTAAAATAACATTTGGAATACTTTTGGTAACTCTTGTAAAATGTTACATGAAAATAATGCATCTCTGCAAAGAGATTGCCAATTTCCAAAGGTGATTTTATAAATTAAACGAAGTAAATTTTAAAGGGTTCTCGAATTATCGTGTGAACAGACGGAGGCACAGGTATCGAAGGATTTTTTATTCTCCGTTAATGGATATGTAGTTTATTTTTCTGTATGATAGAACTGATCCATTTGTGGAGAATTCCCGAGAACTTCCAACTCCAACCGTCCAAAAAGAAACATTATATTTCTACAATACTCGTCCCATGATTCAGTTAAAAACCGTGGTTTAGGAATCCGTATCGTAGAAGAGCGCCTCCTATATTCCTCTACGGCACTTGTTGAAACTCCGCTCTGATATGTAAAATGAGACATTTTTAAGGTATGTATTGCTTGGTGTGATTTGCAATAACCGTATAACTGGTGTTGTTGTCTAAATACGATTTACTACTACCTCTTCTACTCATTTGTTTACAATTATGACATATTTAACCCTTCTGGTCTTGAAGAAGTGCTGATTCCATATCCATTGTGACCTGTTTTGACGAAATTTATCACCCTGCGAGACACCCTGTGGATATGAAGCCTTCTGATTGGACGATAATTTTTGATCTAACTACAAATTAGTTCCTTTTTTCAGTTAAATCATTTTAATTTCTTTCAATATTAACAAAGGCCACAGCAATGTTTTATGTATTTTACGTGTCCGTTAGTTACCAGAAATGGTTTTAACGCATCCACTCTGTGAGATTGTTCAAAAGGTTTCGAAAAAAGGTCGTTGTCATTTACTTTGTATTAGTTTTAATTTATTTAAATATATGATATTGCTCTTGAAATCTTTTCATTTATTACGTTACTAAACAGATATACGTGCAATTTGATAACCAAAATGTAAATAGCACCAATAACACATTCATTTATTTTGTTATTGCATAAAAACAAACGGGAAAAACAGGTGACTTTATAAGTAACATTAATCACGACATAGCAGGCGAGTTCGTTGCTAATGAATATTCATAACATAAGATGTTACAGGAAATCTTGGAAACTCTTATCAAATTGCGGAGAACATGCGTCATTATTTAAAAAACAACAAAGTAAAAGATTTCTGGGAGTTTGGATGAAAATGTCTTTCAAGAATTGTTTTATTTCTATCTAATTCATGTAAAATAAATCAATCAATATCGTATTTCGAGTAAAATTGCTTTGAATGCATTATGCATATGAACTTTAAAAGAAGTTTAAAAGAAAATTTTATATTAAATTGATATACCTCGTGGTAATCTAAAATGATTTGTTTTATTAGATATTTTCTTACGAAATCTTGTTCTTAATAGAAAAAATATTAAATTTGACATTTTAACTTAGAAATTTTTTTTAATCAAATTAACACTAATTTGATCCTAAAGTCTTTCTTCAATGAGATTGTTATAAATGCATCTGGAAAGGAAATTCTTGTTTTTCGAAGAGCCCTGTTGACGCAATTAAAAGCAACTTTTCAATTAGTGCGTAAGAAGGTCTCCAGAAAAGGAACCTATCATTGCTTGGTGAATTTTTCTTCGTAAAACCTTTCTTCATAAATTCTTTTTTCGTAAAAAATTTCTCTGCAAAAGTTCGTACAATTTTCTATAAGAAAATCTGCAAGTATTTTTGAAAGGAACAGAGAAGTAAGGACAGAAAAGTAAACAGCAACACGATATTGCAAGTATAATGAAAAAAGACGGATTCGATTAGAAAAAGCAGGAATAACAGAATTTAAAAATTGAAAAAAAAAATTAACGGAAAACAACTAAAAGCAAAAAAGATCTTGAGATATCAATAAAAAGTGAAAAAAGTAAGACAAAGTTAGGAGGAAATATTTAAGACAAATAAAAGGGCTATAGTTTCGTTATGTCCACCCGTTAGCCCAGAAATATTTGTTAAATTGTTCTTCGTAAAAGTCCTGCTGAACATGTATTCGGCCGAAAGGCAATTTTCCGAATAAAAATTTTGCGAAAAAAGATATGCAAATCTTTCAGAAAGGATATGTGGAATTGTCTTTGATCCGAAACAGTTTCTAACTTCGGCATTATCTGGTACAAATTTGGAAGAATTGATTTTTTGGGATTTTACGTCATTTCAGAAAAAAACAGAAATTTAAAATTTTCAGTAACATTTCTCTCTACTTTTATGTGTAAAAAATAAAATAAGATATCAAAAATCGGCTCAGATGATCACTCAGTTCGACTCTGTTCTACAAGCGTGCAAAATTTGTAACGAATTAGATGCATTTTGTGGGTTGAGTACTGTCAACGCTCTTGGAAAATATGGTTTAAAGTTTCAAGTTGTGATTTCTATATCAAAGTTTTTGTAGGAATTTCTTCTGAACCTTTACCTTGTAAAAGCCCACATAATCTCTGTAAACAAAGCAACATCAAGTTTTACAAAGTGAAAATACATATTTTAAGCCTATAAGGTAACATCCAACACTCTGGAGTGTTCTCGGAAAGTAACTGCAACACGTAAAATGGATGAGAGTTTACACTTTGGACCTTTGAAACATAACTTTAGACACTTCAAGCTTTAATCCATGATTCCATCATTTCGACATTTTTATTTATGACATTTCCTACGCTCGGGGAACTCACATATAACTTGGAAATTACTTTCAAACTGATAAATACTGAAATAAATTCAAAGTTTATCAAAAGTTTCGAACCACGAAATTTGTTAGCAACATGAAGAACACCAACACACTTTGCTAGATTCAATCTATGAAGGAAATGTCTGGAGACCTAGACATCTTCCAGTGCGACCATCGGGTGATTTTTATTAAAAGCGTCGTAATTTAAAAACACTTTGAGCTTCCGACCAAATGAAAACGAGATGAAAAGATTTAAAAATAAGCAGTTTGAATGTTTACTAAGTGATCTCCTATCTTCTACAACCATGAACATATCACAATATCTATCCAGTTAAACAATAAAAATTCTCAAAACTTACATGTATAGATATGTATACTAAAGATAAATATAACTATCTGACCTGATACTTCTAAATTAACTAGAGATTGAGAAATTCAAGCGGATACCACTTTCTAGATAAATACGTTCAAATGCCCTTGAATTTAGAAAAAAAAAATCATTCTGAATTTATATTTCCTGAATTATGGCACTTACTTAAAAAAAATTTCTCATGAATTATTTTAGACTATAAAACACCAAGGACACACAATTTTAGGCATTTATGATTCCAGAAAAATAACTTTCATTTCGTTAAGTGATCCCAAAATACTTTCAGATCGCCCTTTACCTTCACAATGTGAATCTTTAATTTAACAAAGATATATATATATATATATACATAAATTTCTACAGAAAATTACCTGATTACCATTTTATGGCAGTCTTCCGACAGAATGATACAAATTGATTGACAATGTGAATTTATGCTAATTTAACTTGACTTTATATTCCCGAACTGGTTTCAAAATTTACATTTTTATATTGCGGAATGTAAAGGGCATATCCGTCTGAATCAGAAACAATTTACTGCCACACAATCAATTTCAATAAACGGAAATTCTAGGAATAAATTCAATTACGTCGAAATGTGTTTGTATTGCAAACACATACTTGGACTAACTTTAGAAACTTTAAAAAAGTAGGTATGTAAGGATTTGGTATTAGAAGTGCAGAAATTACATTCAAAATATAAGATTATTATTCACGGGAAAAAAGGAATATATAATTCTAGAGTTCTTACATAAAGCCACAAATCCTAATTCCAACTTAGAGGAGAATAAAGCTCGCAACATTCTAGCAGCATTTGCAGATCATAGCTAATATATCGGTTAGCTGGTTACGTTGTATAAAAACTTACAGCAATCCAGTGGTCTTTGTTGAGGACTGTTTCTTCAATTAACGAGAAGCTACAGAATATAAAGATATGATTGTCACACATCACAAGATATGATTGTCTATAAGGTATTGCCGATTTATCTTTCTACCACTTGAAAGATCAGGTTTTCCACGTGTAGCACCCATCAATGTCACCCTAAATTTTAGCAGTGCAAATTGAAAAACCTACAAAGTATCTCTTTTTAACATTTCTGTTAAAATTTTTAAAGTGCAACAACATGTTTCTACATAAACATGCAATTCGCTACAGCACTGTGTTGAAATCCTGTAAGGATAGTTGAAACAATGCTGGTGATAAGAATTGCGTTGGTGACGCCACTGAACCACTGTAATTGTGAAAATGGTATTCCTTAAAATTAACAATAAAATGGTGAAAATAACTCTGCAATATTTATTAAGTGAAGATAACTCCCCATTTCCTCTTCCCTCAAAATAAGACCTCTTAGGATTATCCTCTGAGTGTAGACAATATCTTATATTATATATATTAATAACTAGTTTTATAATTTTTTACAGCACAACTTACTTAAAAATTTAGACGTTGTCCTTAGTATTCAAGAAAATGATCTATAAAGATTTACCTGCAAAAGAAGAAAAGACATAATTAGAATCATTTCAAATAAACAAATTGGTAATTTTTGTGGAATAATTTTTCTGTAAATAAAAAACATGTTTAAAATTTCCAAAAAAAAGTAACAAACGTAAATATTAAATTTTTTCAAAAGAGTATTTGGCAGAATTTGTTCCAATACGACGGGTATTTACACAGTTTTTTTAAACTTAGGGGATAACCCTATGATGCACACAACACAGCTTAGGTGAAGGGAAATTTTAGAGAAAAAGTGATTAGGAAATTTTTTAACCTGACAAATGTTGCAAATAAGCCAGAAATTTCGCATTAAACTGTTATTGTGCAACATCCCAGTGACTTTCATAGTAAAAACCTGGTCGTTAACCACAGGTACCCAGATAAATCACCATGTACTTCATAGGAATCAAACTTATAACTTTTACAGCAACCTACCCTTGAATATGACTACTTTTATGGCAATTCAAAGCAGTGTTCCCCCTTAACAGAATAACTGAATTTTAATTTCAAGAAAATGCTAAAATAATTAATTTTTACTGCTTACTGTATACTTGAATATATAAATATATATAAAAAGGTACTGAAAACTTTTCACATTTCTTGGAGATCTATGGAGACAACAATACAAGTCGGCTTCTTCTTTGTTTTCTTTGACGAAAGAAAGTAATATATGTATATAAAATAGGAAATAGTTAAAATTGCTATGTAAAACTCTTTAATTCGAAAACTAAAAAAAAATGCGTTCATGAAAAATGTACCTTTTGTTACAATATGTATTTCAAAATATTTCGTCTCGACTATGTCGACGTAATAAATAGTATAATAGTTTATTTTTATTATTAATTATTTACTTAAATCTCACTCTGAAAATTTTTTAAAGCTAATTATTCCTCAATCCTATTTTAAATTGAATATTAAGTATTATACTTTATGACTAACAACAGCTGAACCTGATACTTGTTCCGCGTCCATTCTGTCTATATCTGAATTATTACCAACCTCAGCATGACCTTTAGCTACGATTGCAGCAACAGCAAAGAAGTTTTCTTGTTTCCCTTCTTTGCTTTTGCACAAAAATGAGCCATTCGAATCATATTTTCAACAAGTTACCTACTTCCATAAATGTTACTGCATTCAAGTCGTATTATAGATTACTAGGCTGCCTTTCACTTTATGATAGTACCTGGCTACAAGCGACTCTCAGGCGCTACACGGCTGAAACCATGCACCATACTCACTCGATTTCAACTTTCAATGATACTCTAGTATTTAGCGCTGCCATCGCAAGCGCAATACGAAAAAGTTCAGTCGCTTGTGCGCATTATGCACTTTAAATATACATTCGAGTACATTAAGTGTGTTTACATCATAGGCGCTTTTTGCTGCACTCTTTGTCGTTTGCATACCGAGCACTCTGGGTGTGTTGAATAATTCATTATTGGCGTTAATTCAAGAAGCATCGAAAATTGTTTCGTCACTACTGACACCACTGATACATAACGTCCTTGTTCACTTCGAAATTTATACATATCATGATATAGTCGCGTTAAGTCACTTAAACCTGTGGTTGCTTAAATGTGCCTTTGCGGTTTTATGTATGTCACCACAAAGTATACATTTCGAATTTCATTCCTTTACTCTACACCTGTCCTATTAGTTATAATTTATTATCCTATCTCAACTTCAGCTTAAGGCACCGAGAAAATTCGCCTCAACTCCATTTACCTAAGTCAAAAATCTTTTGATGAATTCTTGGAAACTGCTACAACAAAGAGTTTCAAAAAGTTTAATAGACTCCTCAAATGCTTTGTGCACGACTTCTTCTGTTTCAACATGTGTTCATGACAATGAGATTTCAGAGGACTTTGGCAAGTATTCAGGCGATATTTTAATAACTTTGTGTTTCGAAGTTTGTTGGCTAAATAATTATGCGTGTACTCTCGACGGTAATTTTGGTCTTAAATTCGAACCTGTGTAAAAAATTTCGGACGTAATCCGAAGAAGTGAGTTAGTACGTATTTACGGAGGCTTCAGGGAGATTAAGATAAAATTTGCACGACGATAAAACTCCTATTAGAGATGTAACCTATAAAAATGCTGAATAACCGACATTTAAATCTTCTCATTAGTTGTTAATTTAATTTGCTGAAGGCTGACCACAAACAGTAGTCAGATGAAAGAACTGAAAATAGTTCAGTGATTTTGATTTATTTGTTTTTTTTTTTAATTTTATTTTTTGAACCTCAGTTGAAATCTTATCTTGATCCTATGGATGGTTGAACATCATCACCATTTATGTGTATCGTTAAATACACAATAGTTAATAAATCTTTACTATGTACATGTAATGAATATAAAGGGACCGAGGATTAATGCCTGAGGAACGCCGTAAAGTTGAGACTTTTTGTCCGATAAAGTAACAGCATTTCTTTATGATTGAGCACTAGAATAGAATCAAATGAATTTCAAAGGTCATAATCAACACCGTCGAGTGCCTTCCCGAACAAATGCATATTAGATATTGATGCCAAAAGTGTTTCAAACTATCAACAACAACTACAATATTAATAAATTTTACACACATAAGGCATCTAATTATGTGTTACTCCAGCTACTTCGCTAACATCAGTGACAAAGTAATGCAAAGGCTAAGATAACAGAGACTATTGATAACAAGGCAATGCAGAAGGTTTGTTTCTTAATTTTGAGCGAAAATTCTCGCTTGCTTATGAGGACGAAAGAACAAAGTAGAACAAAGTAGAACAGCAGTAAAAAATCAAAACTTAAATGAAACCTTACAATTATCCTTACATTACCATCAATGAATCAATCAAAGAATAATGTACCAAAGAGTAATTCATGAATTTCCAATGACATTTCTGTGTTAAAATTCTTTAATGTTGGAATGTATAGCAGTGTTCATATATTTATTACTTCATTAATGAAGTAATGAACACATTTCTGATTGATGTGCTCCGGAGATTGATTACATAAAAGTGGATCTTCGTACACTACATATAATTAGCGGGAATGTATTTCAAATCGCATATTCTGAAGAAAAATCGCCGTAAGAGTGGCCCACATTCTCCTAGTTACCTTGACGAGCATAACTCTATGACTGATGAAAATATTAAGGGGAAGTGATAAACTAGAGAAATGTTAGAATGTATCACGACTCTTATAATGAAATCTTAAAAATCTTAAACAGACAGTGAAACCTCTATCCGTTGCCAAATGCTTGTGTAACAGGCTTGCACTCAAAAGAAAAATCGGATCACCGATCGACTCTTTTTTAATCTACTCAGAATACTGCCGCTTAGAGATGAATACGCTCAAGATTCGGGTCCGCTCAAATTTGAGCTCAATCAACATTTGACTTCGATGAAATTTGAATTCGATCAGAATTTGAATCCGTTCCTTTTCAAATCCTCTGAAATTTTAAATTCATTCTGTTTTAAGTCCGTTGAAGTTTAGTCGTAGAGAGTATGGAGTATGGAGAGCGTATGGATTCAAAACTTGAACGGATTAAAAGCAGAACGGATTAAAAACTGAGCGGTATCAAAGCCGGATGGGCGCACGATAGCAGAAGCAAGCATACACTCTGGACTATGGCTATAGTCATAGTCAGTACGAGAGTACTTTAAATGACTATTAATCTTTGTGGTATCACCTGCTATAGTTTAGATAGCTTAGATAATATTTTGTGTATTAGTGGTATCAAATTACCGCGACAAGTACCGTATTTAATACCAATCGTATAAAAACCCTGTACATTAATTTAGATACTGTCAAAATATATTTATGGAATGATACCAAGAAGTAAATAAAAATGTTAGATTTCCTTCAAATCAGAATAAAAATTAAGAAATTTTGCAATTCTCCCATCATCTCTTGCTTGAGACATCTCAAGCATCCGCAATAAAAACGCAATTTCAATGTAAACAAAAAAAAAGTGTGCCAACGTTGATCTGATTTTGAAATTACTCACGAAGTAGGTGGTTAATTTAGTTTTTTAGTAAGGTGGGCGATTAATTATGCATGTACATACGTTTTCGAAAGAGAGCTTGAGATGTTCCGGAGACATTTAGCTTCCTATTAAACATCAAAGCGCACCCATTAACCGGCTTAGACGATTTCAAGAAACGTTACTGCAAATTGAAACAGTGTTTCTCAATTCGTTACAGAAAATTTCATAAGGAAAAAAGTCAAAATGTGAATGAAACCGGGAAAAGCATTGAGAGAAGATTAAAAGCCGAAACTATCTAAATATAAATATCAATGTCACCCAGAAAAAGACGTAACAATTTCCTACTACAATAATTTACATCTGAAAATTGGGAAGACACAAGAAAACTACAGAGCTGAAATATACGTTGCTGGCCGAGCTAGCCGGCCCAGGTATTACGAATGGGCACTGCATATGTATCTTTTATCAAATTAGGTCTCTCTACGCTTTTGCTTGCACGAGATGCGATGATATCATCTGCTCACTTAGAGCCGTGATGTGCCGCTCAAAACCCCCTCGAATAACGTAAAGCCCCAAGCAAAACTAATTAATTAAAGCATTGAAGCTTGCAAAACAATCATTCTTCTCGCGTTCGGACTGTGGAGAGGCTGCCTATAAACGATGCTTGTACTATTTTTCCAGATTGAGATACATTCCATCCATCTGGCATTTAGTGTGTCATCTGTCAATACAATTAAAAGCCCCGTTGATGCTGCTTCGCGCTAGCTACTGCAGCGCAATTTCTTGTTGATAATGTGTGCGCTATTCGCCAAGCAAAAGTGTATTTTTAATTTAAGATTGTTGGTACATCACAATCACAAGTCCATAAGCACTCGCTTGGAAACGAGTTTTTGTGTTGTTCACCACTCATTAGCAAACATTCGAAGGGTGTCTAGCCGGGAAAAGTAGAAAACTTTAATTCGCTTACATCGCACAATCATCATCATCGATTACGACACGGGTCGTTACTTCTAACAGGTAATGATTCCCATGTGAGCCCTATGGGCTACCATAAGAACTAAGAGTTGGCTACGCACTGCCTTGTGTAGATTGGCCACAGACAGGTATTTTCTGTAAATCTGCTTTAGATTTTATAGATTTTGCATTAGATTAATTACTGGGAATCCAGTTCAGTTGTCACAACCTTGTCACATGCTTAGTGGAAGGTTGCCCAACTATTAACAACTTCGCAATATACAAATTATTGCTGTACCAGAGCAGCAGTTGAATGGAGCGGCGTAAGAGCTACAATTAATGTGAGCAAAAAACAACTCTGGGAAGGTGATGCGATCGAAATTTGTGTACTGAAACGGATGGCAGAAGAAATAACCTCAATAGTGTTTTATACGCGGCGCTGTTTGCTTTTGGGCAAGGTCACATTGATTGCGGAAATAGCGTAAACAAAGGAAAATTTTTAGTGATGTTTTGTTTACATTATACTACTGGATAACTAGTAATTTTCCCTGTTTTTATACTGCCCAAGAGGAAACTAGAACGTCCTGCAAATGGGCAATGCGTAGCAACTTTTAAAGTTAATAGCAATATTGGCAGTTGCTCATTTCAGTAATGAAGTGCTTAATTTAACAGAACAGTGACTATTTTTAACGAATCACGTGGAAAATTTGCGTAGACTCATGTTTAGCAAAATACTGTATGTTCCCAATTTCTCTATCAGTCAATTTATTAAATTGGACTGGCTATTGTAGGAAAAATTAGAGACAGGCTGTATGAATGGGCGGTTAATCACGGGAGTCACGCGGATTAGGGAAATAATGCAAAGATTGACCTCTCAATATAACTTTAGTTGGTTAATCCGCTTCCGTCCACAGTTCCAGTACACATAGCACACCAATCCAAACTCGTTCTGCTTGAAGATTTTGTCAAAATGAGTGCTTCCGGTTACTATCGGTTTTCGTGGGTAGACATTTTTTCCGAGTAGCAAATCTTGATGGGGATACATCGTTCTTGACTCAACCACTCTCGAACGAGCCAAGTTATTGGCCGAAGTCGTTGGTGCATTTAGCATTGTATTTGGTGACTACAGAGTTTCTGAGCCCCCCACTCATCCATTGATCTTTCCTTGCATGTTTGTTAGATCCGTTTGTGATATCCAATCACTTTAAGCATCAAGTTCGGCGATCTTCTTAAATTGCATCAACTAGGTACTAATGCTTACGTCGCACTGGGCAATTTAAGTAGTCCTATACATATAATAGAGATCGACAATTCAAGACTCTTCATATTCCTAATGTAAGAAACATTGCGATTCACAGCATATGAAAATAAAAAAAAGGCTCAGGCGATACCCTATGATGATATAACACGCCTTGGCGGGAAGGAGAGTAGGAAGGGGAGAAAAGGAATTAGGACGTCGAGTGAAGGTGTCCGTACACATTCTGCTTGAATAACTACAGCCTGTAGTCCTGGGGGAAAACAGAAGATGGTAGTCTGTTCCACATTTGTACAGTTTAGCTCAAGAAAGATTCACGGAACTTCACTGTTCTTAAGTTCCATGCAGGAAGCATGGTCGTCGTCTATGTGGCCTTCCAGATCGTGGTAGATCTAGAACGTTCGTATTTCCACTGCGAAACCGTGAAAACCATCTGTCTGTGCCGCAAAGAAATCGCATCTTCTCCGTAAACGATTCATATATTACTACAGGCTTTAGCTGCACTCCGTCCTTTATTAAACTCAAATAAAACGCAGTGACGTATCTGCACTGAACTTTATCAACTGATATTTTGAACTGATTCAACGATTGCAGAAATGAAGCGTGAAATATATAAGCAGATTCCTTTCCCAGATACAACAGGGTATCTGCCTTTACTCAGTGACTATGAGTCACTTACTGGATTAGGGCGTCTACCAGAGACTCCTAATGATCAACAACGGTGGGTGATCAAAAAAGCGACAATATTTTTGCACTTACCCAATATTATATTTCTTAACGATGAGCATACTCTACAAAAACCGTTAAATTGTTTACACGAACAATTTTACATTAAAACTACAGATTGCAATGATTTCCGAAGTATTCAGCCTTTGTTTTACTCAATCATTGATAGGTTAACTTTTAGACCAGAAGATCACAAGTTAGGCATAAAATACTTGTCAATATAACCAGGCTTTTTGTTTCTGAATAAAGGGCGGGAACAAGAGTGGCTCCTTTAAATGATATCCTTATAAAAGCAGTCCATGGATAGAGCAGTAGTATCTGTTTGGGAGGTTTAATAACTTTGAAGTAGTCGTTAAAATTATTTTCTTTTTTGTTATATGTTGTATATCCCCTTGTTGTAAATCCCCTTGTTGTAAATCCCCTTGATATCAATAATTTCAAAAACAATTTCTAGAAATCACGTAATTCGTAAGAATACGTCGTGAGAGAAAATACAATAAAGCTTAAAGCAAATGCTTGCCCATAACTAGGAGGAAATTGTTGTCTGTTCAAAATTTGAGTGTGCTTATCTGAGCTATGATCCTTAACTGGTGGATTAAAGCAATGGTTGCTATTCTTAACAGTTCTTTTTTATTTATTTATTTTTTTGTAAAATAAATAAGCCTTTACTAATTTAATGCGAGTTATGAATTTCTATATAATATAAATACATATTGAAAAACACAATAACGCACCAGTGTGTATGTGCCTATTACGTGCTTCTAACCAAAATTAAATATTACGTTAGATTTTCATGATACTGAGGTGCTTATATCAAATTTATCTGCCTCGTACGTTTCCTGGCAAATATTTCTAGAAAAATCAATACATCAAAGCGTCCTTAAACCGCATAAAACGGATGAATTAAGCTTGATAGGTCTGATATATCGGTGCGTAAAGCTTCCAGATAAAATAAATCATACATTTACGTATGACGGCCCTGGAGTTAAATGAATTTTAATGGCAGGCGGCATAACATCGACTGCAGATAAAATCTAATTTATAATCTCACAACGGAACCAAACCAATCAAACTGATAACGTGAATTTTCTATTCGATATCAAAGTGAAAGATAAAAAACTGGGCCATACTGCCTGAATTGTGGATGAAGTGAAAAATCACTCACGTTGTATTTTCCAATTGACACCATCGATAGTTAAATAATTTACGACCCAGGTTATTAGATTGTTGAAAGCTTCGAGTAAATTGTTCTAATAGAATTCCAGGCGCAATAAATTTTTGATTAACTAGGAAATAATTTCCAAGTACTCATTTAGACCAAAATGTTAACAGTGGTTTAATGAGTGAGCATGTATACCCTAATACAAAACAAAAATACCTTGAATACCATGTCACGATTTTACTACGTATTCTGAAAAATCTTCACTAAGTGCTCTACCCTTTCATTCATTACGTTTCAGAAGATGTGAACGGGTTAATTTTTAGAAGAATTACATAATTTCACAAATTCACGTCCTATGTCGGACACGGTCCGATATCAGGTTTAACTTCTGTGTTACGTTGTATAAATATAAATCCGGAGAGTGGCGGAGAGATTTCAAAACACTTTACTGTTCAAAGGGCTAGAACAATTCGACGGGCTTCCGGAAGAACTTAAAATATAAACAAATAATCATTAAATCAAAACCAGAAGGAAGAAATAGATTTGTAATTTGCAATTTTGCTAGCTTCATTTCTAGTTATTAATTCCAAGAAAAATGTACTAGAAAGCATCATACTGAAAAAGAAAGCAATGAAGGATAGGATCTATTTTTAAATTTTCCAATTGACAATATCGCCTCACCCAGGATGTGCAGCCGTACAAAAATTCGCAGTAAATATTCTCGAGTTCAGTGCAATGAACCGAAACATCAAAAATAAATTCATATATTTTCAAAAAGATAATTCAGGTGGAAAATTCGGGTTGGTAAAAAATAAGAGATACATCAAATGTTTTTCCATGTTAAACTGCAAAATGTAAACAAACGAATATCGTTTCAATAGTATTCCGGTAGCAAATATGACCTACCAGTTCTTCAACAGTAAACAAACAAAGCATTTAAATAAGAAAAAAGCGCAAATGCAAATGAAATTATTTCAGGAAAGTTTATTTTGAACTCAAGAATTTCTGTTTACTTTTATCCAGCAGTCCAATTATTTCACCAGGTATTACGGACCCACGAAAGGATACTGTACGGACTATCTTGCTTTGCTTCATGGCAGACAACGTTCCCATTAGCCCAATTTCGTGTCCATCGCTTCTTGGCAGCAAATAAACAATTTAAATAAAACAGGATAACATAGTAAAAAGGCAAAAACACCAATTACGGGTATAAAACGAAATCGATACAAAGCCCCAAATTACCTAATCAATAGTTACGTTAGAGAGGTGTGATAAATTTGGTGTACGAAATACATAAAACTGTGAACAAGCAGGTTTATGCTTCTGGGTCACATTCAAAATGCTGGTGGAGTAGGTTCAGGTGGTGTCATGCCCGTTTTACAATTTAATTTCAACCATAATTGGGGTATATATTCTTGTTGTTATGTACATGAAAGGAGCAGAGACCGTAGGATATGTTCAAGATGTTCTTCAGATATTCTTAAAGTTAAGACTTCTGAGCACGCTGATTTCGTTTATCTTCTGTAGAACATTTTTTCTGTAAATGTTTCTACGTCGTTTATGACGCTTCACCATAAATCTTTCAAGATGTCAAGTGGCTTTTAAGGAAAATGATACGTTTTGAGGTAAAAGGAAAACTTTTGCCCGCCATGTTTGAAATATTTGAACGGATGCTGAATAGTGGTTGGAGGACTTTGGTTTAAGCGTACATTAAATTTGGAAGTGGTACATTTAAAATAAACGTGAAGAGAATGGAGGAGCATTTTGGCTTATTAGCATTTCTGAAGTGGTTACGTGTGCGAGAATAATTTCATTTGAAATTTCTTTGAAATTACTCCTATAATTTAATTACCGTGGAATTTTGCAACTTTTATTAAAAGCCTTGTTATGATCATCAATACTTATAAATTTCTAAGGAAATGCTGACATTTTCAAAAATTTTGAATGATATTAAAAACTTCTACTAAAGAATCGAGTTTGGTGGTGGTAAGAACGAAGATTACTTTGTTGTAGTAGCAGTACAGGGAAAATTTCAGTCTGTCCTCTTACAAAAGATTTCCCTTTCAATTTTGTATTCATATTTAAGCTTCCTAATTCACCAGAAACAAAGTACAATACAGTCGTCAGTTGTGTGGAATGCTGGGCTTGTACTACGATAAAATTGCGAAAAATCCCAATAAAATTGTTCGCAATTTAGCCTTTACATCGTTTTTACACTCACATGTTTCAATTTAATTTAATTTTATTGGATTTCGTACACATTTTCACTTGAAATTGCTTACAGATTTGTTAGCGACGCAATTTTCCCAACCAGAAATGTTTAGGCAAATTTTTTAAATAAGGAAATTTTGTTAATTCACCTTCTTTTTCCTTGTTCATTGTAAGTGGAACTTGGTTTTGTTATTTCTAAAAATTTTGTGAGCCAATCAATTATTGATATTCTAAGGTATTCAAATTGCTAAAATTAACAATTTCTTCCATACAATTTATATAATAGAGTTATATGAATTGTTCAGATCCCTCAAAAGAAAGCGAAATTAGTTATTGCCTTATCTTGGTTATATCCAGGAGGAAAGATAATATCATTCTTCGTTTTAATGAAATATTTGCTTCCACAAAAATGTCACTGGCTTGAGTTTATATTGCGATGTAGCATACATAGACTTTCACATCAGAGTAGCAGCTTTAAATTCCATTCCATGGTTATCAGGGATAAATTAATGAAACCTGTCAATAGATATTAGGTATTACTGGTAAAGTGTTGCTGACGTCAACAAAATCAGTCGTTTACTCAAGAAAATACCTGGGAAAACTTCGTCTATCGTAAAGACTTCCAGTTAACAAGTTGACTGCCGCAATTAGCATAAAAGCTTTCGTGAGAGAAATCCGTTTTAAAATGCCTTCGTCGTGAGAGAACTTTTTAAATGCCGGTCAACGTGTTAATGTAAAGTTATTGTTTGAATCGGATAAATCGTAGTATATATTATAAGTAATAGAACTTGTATGGGGAGCAAAGAAAATAATTAAATACCAGAAAGAATTCTTATCTCAACCCAGACTCATGTCCTGTAAAAACACTTATATATTAAGAAACCAATGTCTCTCTTTAACAGATAAGTCGTCGAAATGAATACAATTGGACGAAACAAATTATTGATAGATACTGGCACGGACAGTGCATTTACCGAACCAAAGGGTTTCTATCAACCTTTCCTGGAAAATAGTTTAGTATTGGATATCGGAAACAAGTGTCCTACGGAATCTTCATGAGCATTTGGATATGACAAAAATCAGTGCAAGATAGGTACCGTGAGTTTTTTCCTCAGTGCAGACAGTACGGCGAGTTGAGTGCTGTCAGTAATTTTTAGAGTTGTGTGGCAGTGTGACATCGTCCTGAGAACCAGTGCCGAAAAAAGCGCAGATCACACAAAGCACCAGAAAGGTCATGGCATCACTTTTCTGGGATACTAAAGGTATTCTGGCGCTGGACTTCAAGAAATATAATGTCGTTATAAATGCCACATATGATGCTGACTTTCTACGAAAGTTACATAAAGTCATTGCCGAGAAAATTTACACGATAACCCGCCAGTGCGAACTGCTGCTATTTCAAAGGCTGCTGTTAAGAAATGCGGATTCGGGGAATTGGATCATCCACCTTACAGTCCAGACCTGGTCCCAAGTGACTATTTTTTATTTGCCAAACTGAAATCAAATTTGCGGAGAAGGAAGTTTAACTGCGACGAAGAAATCCATAAGGAAGTTAGGTAGCATTTTGAAGACAAATCTTCAGACTACTATTTTAATGGTGTTAAAGCACTTATTAAAAGATGTGAAAAATGTTTTGAAATAATGGGAGAATATATAGAAAAATAACCACTATCTTTTTCCTCCCTCACCCCTCCTTCTACTTTAGGTAACGAATACTTGGACCACACTATATATGAGGCGTATAATATCAAAACTGGCCATCTTCACTCGAATTTGAGATATTCATGGTCATGACGCCATGATGCACGACTTTATTTTTTGAGCCACCACATGAATATATATAGTGTTATTTCTGGTGCAAATTTTGACTTACTGAGTGATCAAGTCTCAGGGTTATTTTATATTACATATTGGAATATTTTATCAAAAATCAGCAGGCTGCAAATGGCAAGCAAACTTGACTGTCCCGGGTGTCAAGAACAACGCAAACGCAACTAATTTTATTTGGGAGTCAAAAGCCTATCTACATACGACATGATAGCCTGCAACCGGCTTTAAGGTTATTGTCTTCGTTTATCTTCTCCCCACTATAATAATATTTCCATTTACATTTTACGTAATTGAATATGACAAAATAATACATAGTAGGAAATCTAATTGGAGCAAAATAACTGACAACGATTGTGTGCACTTTTTCCATAAAACAGGGACTATATTCTCTGTCTTGATTTGGGGATACATTTTCAACGGATCGTTACTTCGCCACTCAATTTCTAGACAGCATGAGTTTTTCGTATTTTGACAATATGCCTACTCATGCTCATTAAATTGCGTAATTTTAAGACATCAGCAAATTAATGAAGTTATAAAGAGTTCATTAACATGTTTCGCAAAGTCAATTCACTGCTCATGGCAAGGAATTACATCAGACGACTTGTGTTGTGAGTTGCGAGCTTGTGAGAGACAAAGTCTAAAAAAGTGAAAGAAAACAGCATGCGGGAAAAGTGCACAAAAGCGGGCTGGCTGGCCGGCCACAGTACAGTCTGAGCTATCTTGGAAACGTGAAAGCTTATTTTGTTACTGAGCCTCATACTTTTCCAGAATTATGTGCTAGGAGAGAAATTGCCCAGAAATATCTACAAGTTGACTCAGAGACGGCACTTCGATAGCGTCTTCGCGGCCAAAGATGGAATAAAATCAAATAAAACCTCTAGGTGATTACGTAACCGCCAACTGAGTCACTATCGGGATATTTTACCATATATGATTGAGCCTCCACATGATATGAATTTTGGTTTTCCGCCCAATTACATCAAAAAATGCTGGTGGTGACTTGGTGGATAGTGAAGCTATTCTGCCTGTTGCTTGCTAAATATAATCACAAGATACTCGCGGCTAACCATGGGTTCGATAGCTATGGGGTTTTGTTGTAAACCTGGAGTTGGTATATATGATAATCAATTTAATATGTAGTGTGAAAATTAACCTTATAATTTCGTCAAGTCAGGTGGGACTCATGGCACGAGAGGTTGGTAACTTAAAATTTTAAATGCGGGGATGGCAATAATTTGGAGAGCATGAGTTTTTTTATGATTACACGGCTAAATTGAATAGCCTAGATATCAGCTATTTGTGCTTTTCTTCTATTCTTTTTGGGAATGAGTAACCAATGCCATGGAGCACCATTAAACCACAAAAAATATATGTAAAAAGCTCTTCTTGAAGATTTGGAATATCTTTTTGCTGAAATGTGACCAAAGCACACAGATTTGCAAATTCTTTGAAATATAAGTCGGAAACGAATGTTGCTTTATATAGACAATTATGCTACATTTCAAGAGATCTTGTTTTGTGCATTTTGGTAAGTAAGCTATCCTTTGTCCAGTTCTTATTTCCTCTGTGGCTGTAGCGTTCAAATTGGTAACAAGACAAACTCTTATATCAAACAAATGAACCTAATTCCGTTTCCGTTTGCATCTTTATCATTTTCTACTGAATTCTGTATAATAATAGCTTTTGGGCGGCTCAGTGGCTCTTGAGAATGCGCCTTACCGAAACAACATCTAAAGTTGACTAACAATTTTGCAGAGTCATTAAGAAATTAGAGCCGTACACAACTTACAAATCATTTGTTGTTATACTATGACCTCCTTCCTTCCGTACCCGTAAGTGGGAAAGCTCTTATCAAAGATATTTGGCATATTCAGATTAGCCTATGAACTATAAAAAATGAACAAATCGGAGATGATACAATTTAATAGGCTTTCATTAGTGACCTCGATTATGTATGAAAATAAAATTTGAAGCTTCAATAAAATCTTGCATCCTTGTGGCAATGCTGCTAATGCTACAGCATAACCTTGAAAAAATGAAAGTATAAGAGGTAGAAAATAAAGCAGGATATTGGGTAAAGGCGTTAATGTGAGCTTCGTACTCATCATGAGTATTTTCTAAATGGAACGCAAGCTTGTCTTGTTAGGAGCAAAACATATCTACTCGCTACACAACCCAATGGAACTCAGCTGATCATTCTATTAGAATAATTGCAATCTATAGTCTAAATCTAAATGAAATGTAAAACGGTAGTCTGTTCCATTTTTGTACAATTCTACTCAATCCTTCTTCAAAGACGGATGGATGAAGGCTAACTCAGACGATTGGAAACCTGAACGCCCTCAAATTAGGAGAATTTAAAATGTTCAGCACATTGACGAAGAAATGTGATAATAAATTCGTCTAAGAGAAGCCGTCCTGTTGAAATAAGGATGTTGGAAGTAAATTACAAGAGGTCATTAATGAAAGCTATGAAGAGATGTGGGACAACATGGAGCCCTCCGACACCTCTGCATTAATATTATCAGCGTTGTAGATAACACTGTCCAAAATAAAATCAATGAAACAATCAGAAATAAAACTTGCCAGTTAAAAAAACAGAGAAGGTGAAGGCAAAATGGTAAAGTTCGGCTAAAACGTAGTTTATTCCCATTGCTGAATTTTCTTGTCTTTCCATTAAAAATACATAGCAATGTATGTTATGGAATTAAATCATGTGTAAAGAATTACGATAAACGTAGTTATCTACTTTTGAAATAAAGGTATTTTGTCAAGAATGGGTTTTATATCAAAAATTATACTCATCACTGTATGTACTATGTATAAGTATGACTTGGGCTCGGCTAAAATGACCTTATTATTGAATCCGTCGGACAGTTGCGGATCCCCTGTATTTGTTGTTGCTTTGCAAAAACAAATATAGGGGATTCACAATATTTTTCGATCCGACGGATTCAATAAAAAGGACCAGTATATTTTGTTTACCCTCTCCTATCTCACCTAAACTTAAAATCTGACTTTAGATTGAAATTAGATTAAATTATTTAACTTGAGGTGTAATCATTTGTTGATTCGAAAGGAGAGAAGTTTTTAAGGAGGAGGCAAAGAGAAAAAAAAATGTAATATGAATGGTAAGGAAATATTGAAATTAGCAGCTACAAAACTAAAATAAAATATTTTCATTGCAAATTGCTTGCAAAACACATCACAAGTAGGTACTCAATGTATAACGCAGAAATTGCTCATAAATCACTTTGCACACAACACTACATTAGTTTCACACTAATTATCTGCAAATTTAAATGAATTTGCAGCATTACGCCTACTACAAACAATTTTACCCGCAAAATTATTACAACTGGAAGAAGTAAGAAATTTTTAACATGCAAATACCAGCAAAGGTTAATTAGTCCACGAAATCAATTAAGCAAACACATTATGTGGTGGCTGTACTGGCTGGCTGTCACCAACTATTCCACTTCCACCATCCTCCACAAAACTGATCCTTTTTGTGATAAGAAAAATATATTTCTACGCACAGTCGACAGAATTAAATTATGCATTAACCGCCACCACCCCGCACCCTGACAGTACATACTGTGTAAAAACTAACACCATTTACCGGCATGATTAGTAGCGGAATAATTTCACGGAAAATAGGGGAGAGCAAAATTATTATGTTATCAAAACTTGTTGCGTGCATTTGCGTAGATTGGAATTACTGGCTCCCGCTCGCATTGCTTTCAATTCATTTACATTCGAATCTTATCGGAAAACGATGGATAAGTTCTAAGTAAAGTGAACTATGTGTATCGCAAAGTGTGTATATACCCCGGAGATGTATTTATCATATCTTTTTATGGAGTTATTAAGAGCCTTCTTTATTGCTTAGGAATTATGCTAGAAAGATATTTTTTACAAAAGTCCCCTCCAAGCAAATATCCCATAAAAAATGTGGATTTACTCAAGGGAGAATCTTCGATTATAGCTGGACTTTTAGTACCTGTAGTGCACATAGAGTGGATCAGTGACGATAAAATTATTGACATAAAAGTTAATACTTTTAAAGATTTTTTACTTGTTTGATAAATCGATCATTACAATTACATTTTTTCAACAAATTACTACATATATATATAAGGGCTGTGTGCCAGTTTGGCTTAACTTATACTTTCCCATCTGGTCTTACCCGCTTTTTATTAGGGTAGTACAACTAGCTGTACCACTTTGCTTTAGCTGGCTAATGTCAAAATATAATGTAAAGTGAGCAACAAGCATGAATGAAAATCAAAAAAATATAATTTTCTTTGCTATCATAACATTAAAACTGTTAAGATTATATTGGAAACGTTTGGAAAATTATAAAAGTACTTAAACGGATATTTTAAAATTTATATTAACTTTTCTTATTTCGAAAGTAAAAAATATACATATTTATAAATTAATAACATTATACATACCTTTTTGAGAAAAATCACCTTTATTTATGCCTGTTGAAATTTCCGTTCGCTCTGATCTGGCAAAAGTTTAGTCTACTATTTTATGGACTTTGTGGGTTACCTGATGAGAAAGTATAAGTTAAGCCAAATTGGCACACGACCTATGTAGATTCGTTTCGCTATTGGCCTGTGTATTGCTTTTTAATATCTTTTAATTTTCTTATGTTACACTAACCTGATTTCAACATGTTTTAGCAGGTCTTTCGTTTCACATAAAACAAATAAGTTGCCTACTCGCAAATATAAGTAGATTCTATAAATCTTTTGCGTAATACTTTTGAAGTATCGACACTTGCTCACATTTATAAAGTCAGAGTCTGAAAGTACTAATCAATTTGTGAAACAATTTAAAAACGAGTCAGTCTATTCAGGCGAACTTAGAATTCGAACAATGCAAATATAAAAGTCGTCAATGAAAATTATAATATAGTAATGTAAATCATAACAAAAGAATAGATGATATCTCATATAGACTTAAGAAAGCTTTCGGTATAGATACTTTTAGGAAGCAATATGAGCAGATGATTCAAGAAAAAATATTCCCGATTTTCGAAAGGTGGAATATTTATATTCGTTTTCGTACAAGTAAGAAGAAGAAGAAGAAGAAAGAAGAAATTCATTACACAATTACATGAGCATATGTAATTTTTGGTTAATCATAAGCCGGCTGATCATAAATTAATGCTTCAATATTGAGAAATAAATAAATAAAATCTTCCGAATAGTAATCATATCTCCCGCAATGAATGACTCGAAAACGCGCATCTTAACCCTCTAGCCGTGAGAATTTTCATATTTTTTTAAGAATCGCGAACCAAATTTATAAAGACGTTTAATGCATTTAAAAAAAAAATAAAGCAAAATAAGTGGACAAAAGGCAAATATTATTAATATATTAACTTACAATTTTCGGGAACATGGAATATTACATCTAACAAAAATACTGAACAAATTATTAAAAGTATTTTTGAGTACAATACATCTTGA
>QYTT01095007.1:42352-87168 GCA_006980735.1 Dasypogon diadema
AGAGGGGCGTTCGGTGCAAACGCCCTCAATTTCCGAAGGACCACCCTGTATCCCAGCCCCCAAGGATCGTTATTCAGATCCTCGCCCAACCGTCTCCAGCAGCGGCGCTTGCTGGCCTTGATGGCCCGGCGAAGATCTCTTTTCGCTTCCTTGTGCTCGGCAGATTTTTGGGCTGCGTCGGGATCGCGCCGGTCGGCTCGCTGAGCCAACCGCCTGAGCTTTTTATTAGGGTAGTACAACTAGCTGTACCACTTTGCTTTAGCTGGCTAATGTCAAAATATAATGTAAAGTGAGCAACAAGCATGAATGAAAATCAAAAAAATATAATTTTCTTTGCTATCATAACATTAAAACTGTTAAGATTATATTGGAAACGTTTGGAAAATTATAAAAGTACTTAAACCGATATTTTAAAATTTATATTAACTTTTCTTATTTCGAAAGTAAAAAATATACATATTTATAAATTAATAACATTATACATACCTTTTTGAGAAAAATCACCTTTATTTATGCCTGTTGAAATTTCCGTTCGCTCTGATCTGGCAAAAGTTTAGTCTACTATTTTATGGACTTTGTGGGTTACCTGATGAGAAAGTATAAGTTAAGCCAAACTGGCGACCTATGTAGATTCGTTTCGCTATTGGCCTGTGTATTGCTTCTTAATATCTTTTAATTTTCTTTTGTTACACTAACCTGATTTCAACATGTTTTAGTAGGTCTTTCGTTTCACATAAAACAAATAAGTTGCCTATTCGCAAATATGAGTAGATTCTATAAATCTTTTGCGTAATACTTTTGAAGTATCGACACTTGTTCGCATTTATATAATCAGAGTCTGAAAGTACTAATCAATTTGTGAAATAATTTAAAAATGAGTGGGTCTATTCGGGCGAACTTAGGATTTGAACAATGCAAATATAAAAGTCGTCAATGAAAATTATAATATAGTCCATTAATGTAAATCATAACAAAAGAATAGATGATGTCTCATATAGACTTAAGAAGTGGGCATTGGAAAAGAGCTCAAAACAAACCAAAAAATTTATTAAAAGCCCTTCCCAAAAAAGATCTTTGGAACTACTACAACTGCCAAAGAACCAGATAAGAATCGTTGTAGGAGTCCTTACAGGACACTGCAGGTTCAGAAAGCATCTTTGTCGGATGGGCGTCGAAACCACCGAGGTATGTAGGTTCTGTCTCGAAGAGGAGGAAACGTCGGAGCACATTCTCTGCGAATGCGAGGCAGTTGCACGATGTCGATTCCAGCTGTTTGGAGCACACTTTTTGAGGCCCTCAGACTTCGAGAACGTCTCCTTCTTTAAGCTGTGCGGAGCACAATAGGCCAACTAGTGGCCGCAGTGAATTGGCTACTTCAGCACCGCCCCATTCTAATTCTAATTCTAGACTTAAGAAAGCTTTCGGTATAGATACTTGTAGGAAGCAATATGAGCAGACGATTCAAGAAAAAATATTCCCGATTTTGGAAAGGTGGAATATTTATATTCGTTTTCGTACAAGTAAGAAGAAGAAGAAGAAAGAAGAAATTCATTGGGTGTCTTGGGACGACTATTACCACCAACAAATTACATGAGCACATGTAGTTTTTGGTTAATCATAAGCCGGCTGCTGATCATAAATTAATGCTTCAATATTGAAAAATAAATAAATAAAATCTTCCGAATAGTAATTATATCTCCCGCAATGAATGACTCCAAAACGCGCATCTTAACCCTCTAGCCGTGAGAATTTTCATATTTTTTTAAGAATCGCGAACCAAATTTATAAAGACGTTTAATGCATTAAAAAAAAAATAAAGCAAAATAAGTGGACAAAAGGCAAATATTATTAATATATTAACTTACAATTTTCGGGAACATGGAATATTACATCTAACAAAAATACTGAACAAATTATTAAAAGTATTTTTGAGTACAATACATCTTGAAATCGATTAAACACAAAAAATCAAAATTTACGACAGTAATTTCTACACGTTTGAACTGCTCAAGTGGTTCTGGAAATTTTTTTTTTACTTGTGGAACGATCTAGTAAATAGTACATTTCTGAAAAGCAATATATTTAGCATGATAGCTGAGACTGGGGCTCTTCGAACGGCAAGGTAAATCAGGTTAGAAAGCAAATTCAAATTCGCCGCGTAAAATATGAATTGAAAGCACTTCTTAGGGGCTACCACGCATTTACGATTTTTAAGCTGATCGTGCAACCAACTAGTGAGTTGGTTGAAATGAAACCCACAGATTAATAAGTCCGAGTTGTCAACGAAGTTTGACAAATGCGCAGTAAACCCCTTGGCAGTTAAGCTACAGGTTTTGAGCTGCTAAATCCGAATACCATTTAGTGCCGCAACGCCAATCTCTGTTTTTACTAAAATATATATAATAATAAAATGTATTTGATGAACAGATAATGTTGTTTTCAGCTATCTAGAATACTTTAAAAATTCAATGCGACGTGAAAATAACGTGGCCTGAAGAAAATAATAGCGACTTAAATGTCGTCCATGGCTGGAGGTTAACAAAAGTAATACAAGGATTGGAATGTATTTAAGGGGAAATAGTAAATGAAACATAAAGCAAGCGACAAGAGACAATAACACTGAAAGTCAGTTTTTGACAAATGAGTACCCATTAGAGAAGCATTTGCTAACATTTGCAACAGAATATTGCGATCATTGGAGTATTGTAATGAGGATTAAGTACTCTCAAGAAGACTAAAGCTGCAGGACCAATTTAGACGATTCACGATGTTAAGAAACGACGAATTTTTGACTAAACCAGGAAAGCCAGAAAATGTTCATTTGCTCGCCTCTATGGTCTCAAGCCTTTCTGTAGCATCGGTTGGTCTACCACCAAAGCTGTTATAGGAAAATAGCCTAGTGGTTTCCAGCAGTCTTATTGGGGGAATGTTCCCGGACTGCATCAAGTTAAAGAGTTTGTTAGACCCTATGCTTATGGGCTATCTATCTAGCCATCGGTCTAAAGTATTACGTCATTCACCTCTTTAAAATGGGAATGTCTAATGAGACGGAATGTCCTCCTTGCTTGGAACACGACATTACGTCTCACACATTTGGATGAATGCTTCGCTTTGGCATGGCTAAGAAGAGGGATCTTTCTCCGATAAGTCTTAACTCCCGATGAGATCAAATCGTCTTCGGCAATAGATCTTCTTGCTTTCATTAAGAGGGCGGATGGTCTTTTGGATTAACAGAAGGCCTGGCACAACAGATCTTCTTTAGACCACCAAGTTTTCCCCTCTGAAAAATACTATAAAAATATATGGTTTAAGTCTCTTGTCACCTAGTATGTGTGTGTGTGGGTTTGGATTCTTGTACCAAATTCGTTAATAAAAATTTGCTGCATTTTAAACGTTTTTTTTCAAACAAAATACAAAATTGTGTTATATTAAAAGCACCGCGTTAACTAGAAGTGGTTCAATTCGTAACTGGCGATATAGGAAACCGTGTTTAATAAGTACCATATTATATGAGATATACTCGCATTAACTTTTGCGTATAGTAAGTGGATTACACGATCGCTTATGGTTCATGAGATCCCTCGCCCTGTCTATGGACGAGACCTTAGAGGAGCATAGGCACTATAGCAAATCTCTTCATCAATACAGCAATATAAAGCCTTCGCTTTTCTAGTTTATCGCCAAGTCTATTTCATTACCTGGTCCAAGGTCCGATAGTATAAAAGACAATCTCTAGAACATGACGAACAGCAAGAGTCTGAAACCTGCCAAAATCAGCTGTTATTGTATCTAAGGTTCCATTAATCTATAGTATAATAAAATTATTAGTTGTGTCCATCAGTCAAAAGCAGGAGGAGATAGCAACAGAACAGAAGTTTTCAAAACAATTTGAGAATTTTCAGTAACTTTTTTCTGAAGTCATTAAAACACCTGTTAAGATCTTAACCTATAATTATTTAAGAAACTTAGCAAATAACAATAAGCAATATAAACATAAGTCAATAAACCTTCTTGGCCCAAAACATTTACTGTAAATTCAAGCACGTGAATTTGTAATAAAACTAAAAAAATGATGACATGCACTAATTCACCCCAATGTTATTTTGTTTAGGTAGCAATAAGTGTACGTAAAATTAATTTACTCAATTAATCTATTTTGAGAATTTGGAATTTTTGTTTGTTATGAAAGCCGTGCAATTATTAATACAAGTTCAGTTGAATTCTGGTGAATGAAACTAAACCTTTTACTTTTCCTTTGGTGTACTTGGGCACAGTTTCCACACTAGCATAAGTCCTGCACGTAAGCTTTCATAAGATAAATGTTGGCGGTGATAAAAGAATTTATCGCGGTATAAACAAAAACTGAATGTGGTATTATTTCACATTATCAAAAAATCATAAAAATTTGTTGGGCTCATGGGAAGCACTTTCTGTTTGTTTTTTTTTTAAGGTATTGCCTATGCTCAAGGGACAACCCTATGATGCAACACAGGACTGCTTAGGCGGAGGAAAATTAGGAAAGAGTAAAATTGGTAAATTAACCTGATAAATGTTGCAAGTGAGCCACAATTCTTTTTGTTTGGCATGAAATTACATCCCAGTGGCTTTGCAAATACAAGTAAGGTACTTGAGGCATATAAGGCCCACTTAATTAAAATATGCAATAAATACTATATTTTGTTGTTTAGAAAGACAAAATGAAGTTTTCTACAAAGTTTATTACTTTAAGTTATAATAAATGTTAAACAAATAGTACAAATGACAATATTTTTAAAAATATTGGACTTTTTAAAAATTCTTTCTCTGGGCCTTATTAAACCAACGCGGTATATATTAATTATCAACATGGGCCTTTTTAACCCCTGGGGAGGTAACAAGGCCTTTCTTTCAATAAAAAAAAATGAGACTACTTTTTCTTTGATTAAAAAAATAAAACCTTTATAATTCGTTTTTTTTTATAAAAACAATAAATAAGACTTCTCTGTCTTCGGCTAAAACTAAATCAGACTTTTCATTCAACAAAAATAAATCATTAAAAACAGACTTTTTTTAAATATTAAATAAGATCAAATTGTTATTCTTAACACAAAATATTAAATTTAAATTTAATTTTTTCAACAAAAATTAAATCAGACTTGTTTTCTTTTAACAAAAAAATTAAATGAAATTTCCTTTCAGCAAAAAAAGAGTTTCCCGTCTTCAAAAAAAACTCCGAAAAAACTTAAACGATACTCCTAAAATCTTAGGAGGCATTTTATCGAATTCTGTGAATAAAACTGGAATTCTTTATATCGAAATTGATCAAGCAGGCTAATAAGGCCCCTCCCGAGCCTAATTTGCCTCAGGTGCCTTACAAGTACAGTAGGACCCTTTATAATGCGGAAGACACATTCCACGTTATACGAAACCGCGTTATACGGGACTTTGAGCGCAAATAGTTACAATAAAACAGATTTTAGTTAATATAATAGAAAAACATATACATTCTTTAATTTTAAAACAATAAAAATATATCATAGTTTTCATTATATATATAGAATTACATAATCGCGTTATACAAAACCGAATCGCATATACAAAATCGTGTTATACGGACTCCTGATTGCATTCTCAGAAGAAATTGCCTCAACCGCTGGTACCCAGATTTGATCCCACGCCAACAGAGGAGAAAATCTGTTGGTTCGCCTCAGCCCACACGGCCACCGGCGTGGGTTTCTTCGAAACTTTTTGCTTTCCTTAAAATTAAAAAAAGTTACTTGTGAATTGATGTACAAATGTTTGCCTATGTATGTCGGAATCAAGTCTGTAAGCCCTTTTTTTCGAGTGGCAACACTGAAAGAAGGGCTCACCGAGATTCCGTTATAAGATAACGCACCCCCCGAGAAGTCCTAAAGAGTTTAGCTAGTATGAATCCAAAATTATGGGCCTGTTCGAAAATACAACATTGCATATCTTATGATGGAAAAAAAAAATACTATACACGTAAATAACTGTTTTACACAAAATTTCAATTATTTTTAAATAGTTCGTAATAACTATGCCAAAAAACAGGAGATTATAACATGAAAATTACAAACTATTTAGCAATAAATTAACTAATACTAGTTTTTTCATAATTTGCTGGTACAGCGTTTTCGAATATGATTTGTTCTTATTTAAAAATTCATAGCCAATGTTAATAGTGTTGATCCATTCCTTAATTCTCACATACATAACCGACTTTATTGTTGAATCTGTCGAATCGGAAACAGTTGCTCTCTCTCTATATTTGTTGTTACTTTACAAAAACAAATACATACATATAGAGAATTCGCTACTTTTTCCGATCCGCTGTATTCAACAATATGATTCAATACTTTGGCACTATTTTTCGTCATTTTAAATATAATAACAGAATTCGGGACATATTGTAAAGATTGAAATTTCATCAGTCCTTTCGAATAGATTCGTAAATAATAAAAAAAAGAAAAACTATCTCGTTGCCACATAGAAATAACTGCAGTACACATGAACTGATAGATGCCGGCGCCGTAATACCAAGCCCTACAAGTACTTTGTTATGTAATTAATTAGAATACTGCATCCTTTGTACTCCGTTTCAAATCCCTAGCACAAAAACCTATTATGGAAATATCTTCCAAATTCAAAGGGCCGAAAATTATATAGAAGGTCTCATTTGCATCGTCAGCATCTGTTGTAGTCTCATTAGATCGATTCAATCTAGGCAGCCTAGATGAGTGCACATGGCACGTTGCCCGGCATATCGACCCTCCTAAACAAGGAAAAACGGGCTTGCCCCATATAAGCACAAGTTTAGAAGGAATCAAAAGAAACTGCCGCTGCAATAGCAAATACGTCATCGTTGCGCAATGTGACAAAACCCGACTTCCTACTTAATTTCCTGAAATAAAAAAACAATTCCATTCTCCTGAACATTGCACTATACATTCACCGGATTCCTCTACGGCGGAATAATCGATACTAATAAGACGGTTGGAATTACACATTACACTGATTATATTATAGTCACGTCGGTGGCATGCTTTCAACTGTTCAGTTAGGGCTGGATTGCATTCGCCCTTTAATGCCGCTTCGTCACCTTTTCTTGACTATTTACTTACGGGACGACTAGAATATTCCGCACGAAAGCTATGTTCAATCAACCCACTTGTGAAATGACCTCTTGGCTTGAATCACCACACAACTAGAAATTTTCCCCTTTTTGAAAACATGCATGTGTTTGACGAAAATATAGCAAAAACCAACTGCGCAGCACCAGTCACCAGGTTGGGGCACATTCTATCCTACAAACCCCGCTAATTTCAGCAATCAGCATGCATTCCCAGAAATGGAACCCAACCCCAAGGTATTCAATGATTTTCCCCCAAGTATGCAGAAGCACGTTAAAGCCCACAGGAGTTTCCGAGCAATCTAAGTGAGTGCTAAAGAAAGCTAAGAAGAACTCAAAATAAGATCAAGAAAATATTTAATGCAAAATGTGTGCTACAGTAAAATCGGAAAAAATGGACGCACCTTCTCATTGTAGGAATCAGAATTAATCCAAGCCTCCGATTTCATAAGACCGCCTTGAGGTTTAACGCGCTGATTTCGAATAATACTTCTTTCTGCAACTGTAACTTTGTTTTAATTTTGAATTAAAACAAAAAGCGTTATGGGCTGACACAAATCACAACTTTCATTAATTATTGATTTCAAATTCAAGATCACTGCAATATTTTTGTCTTATCACAAAAATTTCCTTGCTTATTGCTCTCTTTATACAAACTTTTCAATTTTTATTTACTGCGTGCAACACGTAAAGTAAAATGCGTCGATTAAAACTGGACAATTTTCTCTTCTATTCTTCTTTTCAAATGAACGGAAATGCACTTTGAATCACAATATGTTAACGCACTGCACGGAGACGGGGCTGATTTATGTCACAAAAATTATATGTCACAGCTCAAACCGATGCAATAAACTCAGATTTGCTCAGATCTGCCAGCAAAATTAACTTTTACAGAAAATTCTTAAAAATTTCCATAAACAACTCGGCGAACGCTACAAGGAGTGCAGTCAGTTTTCTCGTGGTTTGCAAATAACAGCGAGTGGGCTCTTTCAGCTTGTTCAAATCGTAGTGCTGTTCGTTGTCAGTGATGTTTTTAGATTTGACTGTTTTTATTTATTTTTATTTTCGTCTCACAAAAATCTACTACTCTGGTGCTCGTCTACATACGAACGTTTTATGCACTACAAGTATTTTCTCCAATCTCCAACAGCGGCAGCAGCAGCAGCAGCAGCAACAACAACAACGGTAACAGCAAAGCAACCAGCAACTTCCAAACGAAAATTCAAACAGTGAAAACAAAAAACGAAAAAAATGTGCCCAGCAAATTAGCAAATTACATTAGCCAGCAACGGGCGATTCCACTTATTCGAGCAATTTATTCTATTCTGGCTCTTAGCATGGAACGAGCATAGTTTGCAGTTTAGAACGCAACCTCTAGGATAGACTGCTTCCTGTGGCAGATCTGGAATTGGGCTCCTCCTGATCTGTGATCTGGGACTTTCGGTTAAAAACGGTTTTTGAATCAACTCCTGGCTATTTACTGAATGTCAGTAGAAATTTAACCATCGATCGACAACTTTAAACTCACTTTCGAACACGGTCACACTCACTGAACGACTGGCGAATGCTCGGGCAATTTTGCTATAAGCAGAAGCAAAGCTCCGGCTGCTAGTGCTAGTTTAGCAGCAGGAGGGGTATTTCAGGCGATTGTGGGCATGCTAAACCTGTCAATGCCTCCTATTTAAACCTGCCAACCTAAACCTTACAATTGGAACCATTAAAGTTTCTCTCTCACGCACACATTCAGTACTTGGGAGAAAAAGCTCGGTTCACAGAGCTTTAAACGACGAAAAAGCTCCAAAATCCGAAATAATTTGGTGTGAGAGCAATGGAACTGTACGTACAAGCAGAGAATTCTGTTCTTGCAATTTGCAATTGTAATGAAAATGAAATAAATACGAAACATTACGTCTTCAAAAAAAGTAATCTAATCTGTACCATCAGCGTAAGAATGGAATTCTAGCGTAATCCACTGCATGCTCACCTTTGATTTGTGGGAAAAGTCGTAGGCTAAATATATTACGTCTGAGTTATTTATCCCCTCTTTGTATGGAAACTGTAAAATTCCGAAAACAAATAAAATTATTATTATTAGATTCAATACACATTTCCCAAAACGATACAAGTGAACTTATTTATACCTGTAAGGTAAAAGTCCGAATTTGTGAAGGTGATAAATTCTTCGAAGTCATTTTTAACATCGCTCCGTGCGTAAGTTTTTTGTGCTGAAAAGCGATCCAAACTTTTTTAGAAGCGGTAATTGCTTGGTGATAGATTCCGACAGGTTTCTGCTTCAATGTTGTTACTATTCTTCGCGATATGTGTGCCCTAGACGTTATCATGGAGAAGGGTGATATCATGGTGAACCGCCTGCAATATCCATGTAAATTTTCCAATAAATAAAGAATTAATAATGGCTTGTACATATATTTAACCCATTTGATCCCAAGCATAGAAAGATGCGATATTTTTACCTGAAAATCATACATTTATTTCTAAATAATATAAAATGAAAGAAAAAAATATTCAAAACAGAAATCAACTCCTTAGTTTTTTTTTCAGCAAGTTGATGTTTTGGAAACTCAAACTACTAGAGCACGCCAAGCGGGTTTTCGTCCTTCGAATTTTGGGTCGAGTCAGAACTAAATTTATTGAGAATATCACAAGTACTTATATACTACATAAAAATTCTTATTACGAATTATAAGCTAAATGAAAAAAAGGTTTTTCATGTGTGGCGGAAAGTGTTGCCACAATACATTCAAGCGAGTACATCGGGACAAAGTATGTTACCATCGGCCAAGCAATAACAGAAATAATAGTTAGCCCTAATGCTGACCATGACCGTGCATGAACCCTTTTTCTTTACTTTTGGCACAGCGATGCCTCACCAACAGGCTTACGTGAAAGCTGAAATGTTATCATCTTGTTTTTGTTCTTCTAGGGTGGAGCACAGTAAATACATCACACACCACAATAATAAAAACAACTTCACAACTGAAGTCAGTTTACCATTTATGGGAATTACATTACTTTTTGGAATGAATGAACTGTGTGTTGTGTCGGTATTTTAAAAAAGGGAGTATTTTCTTCGTTGAAGGAGTACGGGAGTACTGATGAACAAAAAGGAGCAAAAATCTCCTTTGGGAGCAAATAGGGCAGCCCTGCTCGTCAGATAACTGTAAACTGTGAAGTGTTTGGTTGCAGGTACAGAGTGAGAAAGATGGAAGGTGTCAGGCGAGGCATCGATGGGCAAAAATTCGTGAAAAAGCGTTGACTGCCTGCCTTAGGCTGAACCTACACACACTCGGAGAAATGAATTTCTACTATTCCTACGATTTTGGTTTAAAGTTGGAGGGGATCCAGAACGTTTTCGTTATGGCCCTCTTTGTCGGTCAAAATATCAGGTTGCTAACAACACAATATCCTGCCTTCAGCTCTTCTACCTCTTCCAGGGCGGAAGAAACGTATACGGTTATCACAGCTTTCGAAAACTTAGGCTTAACCTGTGATTTGTATCATAATAAATTTCACAATGAACGTTACCCTTCAAAAATCACATTTTTCAGACTTGGCTATCCTCACTTTCATATACCTTAATATTACATTAAGATTAAATTCTAAACAAACTCTACATAGTATTCTTCAGTGCATTTTTGTTATTGGAATGGAATTCAATATGGCCAGACAGAAGTTCACTAAAGTCGGTAGAAATACGCTGTAGCATTCATCACGATTAGTCTTCGGGAGCCTTTGCAAAACTGTGTCATAAACCTAGAAATGTGGAGGTGTCGTAACGCCATGTTCTCATTTATCAAATGTTATCAGTTGTCCTTAATCCGAATTACCTAATTTGTCAGGCACAATTTTGGCTTCTGTGACACATGGATCTATCCGCACACGAAAAAGATAACGAGCAATGCACGTCGACGAGATTGTTGTGTTGTGAGAATGGAGCTTTCCATATTTTAATTTTTCTTCTTATTTATGTTTACCTTTCTGGCTCAACAATAGCCTCCCGACCATTAAATTAGTGTTAAGCTCAAAGTTGATTTATGATCGTTGACACGGCAAATTATGTTTAAGATGACAAATTATCACGCTGCAACACAAGCGATTTGCATAAGAATTGTTATAATATTCTGTCTCGTGTCATTCAAAATGATGTGGACAGCTGTTAGGTGGCTGACCGTGGAGTGTCAGCTATAATCAAGCAACTGAGCGAAAAGCTGGCTAATATCTAATCGCTAATAAAATAAATCGCTTAGAAGAATACTGCACGCTCTGCACAGTTCTGAGCCCAGCAAACCCCATTGAATATGGAGAGTGGATTGACCACAATGGGGGAAAAACAACAGAAGTAAGAAAGCAATTAAGTTATAATTAGCAATTTAATTTATGGGAAAGCCACCCTGGTATAATTAGCCGTTTGCGTTTTTGCAAAGTTCAGTTCGCAAATCAATTAGAAATGGGACTAATTAAAAATAATTGTATGGCAATTGTCAAAGACGTGAGCCATCCGCCTGAAAAGGTTCACGTGTGGTGGGTGGTGTTCACTTTATAATTTGCGTTTAAGCAAATGCCTGTTAAAACGTGGTGAAATAAATACTGTCATTCCAACATCTGTTACAAAGCTGCATATTACCTTAGAAAGTGATGCAGAGATCTTCTTTCAACATTTTCTAAAATTTCAAATTCAAATTTCTGGTTTTTGATACTGAAGCATGTAATTCCTTTAGAATTGCGAGTCCTATATTTGTTAGTATTAGCAGATGCATATTCATTAAACAGGCCGCACAAAAACCCCTGTCTTATAATTCTTCTTCTTAATAACTTCCCAACATACATTATCCTAAATGCCTACCCACATCCAGTGTCTTCCTTTTGATCGCTTCAGGTTAAAGGATAACTATTGAGAATAGTGGTGATTATCGAGAAATTTCCTTGTTCAATGCTGTTAGGTCCTATGTTTATCATTAACCAGAAAGTCACGCGATAGCTACGATCGATATTAGGTTCCTTCCTTAGCTTAGTAACTTATAACTTCGGCTGTGATATCGTTATTTAGTGGTCTTATAATGCTGCTATTAATCCGTTCGGTTCCATGATCTAATATCACCAATATTAACTGTATTTATATAGATTTTAGCAAAGCTTTCGACAAATTGTCGCACTCAGACATTATGCTGAAGTTGCACAAGTTAGGGTCTCCTATTTTACTCTTGGAGAGAATTCACTCTTCTCTTTTGTAGTTCTTAGTCAAGGATCATAGAGGCAACTTCTGGCGTGCCTCAGGGCAGTCACCTTCTCCCTCTGATTTTTGTCCTTTCGGTTGACGATATCGTGCATCTTTGCAGGCATTCCAAAATGTTAATTTATTCGGACAACATGAAGATTTTTTCCTTCATCCTGTGCTTCCCTTCAGGAGGATTTAAATACCTTTATTCTTGGTGCGAGCACAATGACTTGGAACTTAACATAAATAAATGTGAGGTCATGTCATTCTTTAGGAAACGCGACTCTATTACCTACGACTTCACATTTGCCACTAACAATATTCCTCGCGTACAATCGGTTAATGACCTAGGCGTGAAGCTTGATTCCAAGCATGGCTTTGCTTCCCACATTAATTATGCTGCTTCTCCTTCTAGGGGTAACTCCATGCTGTGCTTTATTAAACGCTGATCCAAGGTCCAAGGAGTTGTCTGATCTTGAAGTGTCCTTAACATTGTATAACTCGTTCGTCCGGCCACTTCTAGAACACGCTTCGCAGGTATGGAATCCTTCCTACGCTGTTCTCATCGGTCGCATTGAGTCTGTTCAGCGCTGGTTCATTAGATTTCCTCTTGAAGATCTCCCTTGGAACGACCCTGTGTTTCTTTCACCGTATCACGAATGGTATCGCTTCGTTTCGGTTTGTTACGGTTCGTTTCATACAATTAGGGCACGGTTACGTTCTCATTCGGCATTTTGACGTTTGAAATTTGCCAAAATTTCTTCTTATATTTAGAACTTATACAACGAACTTTTTGCCAAGTGTGGAGTCCATTCAACTCGGCATATTCTTAAAACGTTGAATCTAGTCAGAGGAAGTTCGCTAGGATCCTATTGTTTAAAGTTGAAAACACTACCCTAGAATACAATGACAGACTTAAGAAATTTAACTTATTGTCCTAGGTCTTACCTAGATAGTATTTTACTGTTTAAAATAGTAATCAGTTTCATTGACTGCCCTAAGTCTTCTTCTCAAGGTTAACTTTAATACACCCATACTCACTTCCCGTTATATGTTTCTCTTTAAATTTGCCCCCCTGCAGAACTAATATAAAAGAAAAATCTCCTATTTTTAGAATGCAAAAGCTACACAATCTCCGTTTCAGTCATATAGATATCTTCAGCGATATCCTTCGATCATACAAAAGTTCAGTTCGGAATGAGATCAAACATACATCTTAGTGATTTGCTCATAAATTCCCATACATATGCTTGTGCCATTCCTTTTCCTCTAAAAATGTTCCCATATGCTTTCACCCTTCTTTTAAATATGTATTTTGTTTTTATTTTTCGAATTATATTTAACTCATTTTATATTCCCTTTTGATTTGCTCTTAAGTTATTATCTAATTTTTATCTCTATTTTGTTAGAATCATAATTGTTACTAGTACACACTTTTATTTTCTTTTTTCTCTTTCTCTTAGTTTTTAATTTCTAAAATTATTTCCTTCTATCACTTAGTTTATCTTGTTTAACTTTAGCGGTAGTATGTAAGTGGACTTAGTCTGTGTACTACTGAATTAACATCAATAAATAAATAAAATTGTTCAATACAAAAATTGCTATAAGTTGCAAAGTCCTTGGCATTGATTCAGTGCTAACGGGTGCGTTCAGAAGATGTGGGCAATTTACTATATACTCATTACTTTCTTTTATTCCCTTCATCTAGGGTACAACATAATTGTTCTAAACTCTAAACCAATATAGCTTCATCGTATACCTTCTATTCTTGCTTACTATATGAGAAGACGTGTTTTACGTTTAAGATGCGATGTGTTTGCCGTAGTTATATAACATTTCAAAAAATCTATAAACTTGTCAAATATTAAAACTATAAAAGGCCTTTATTAAGCTTCTTAAACAGATTTTAAGCCTCCATCGAAATAAATGCTATAAACTGCAGGTGACCAGAGGTTTCAATTACTTAGATTTTTTATAAACACCGAAATATTGGTTCGTGGGCTTGCCGTGCTCGATATCTAAGCACTATCACATTTCGGGATACTTTCAGCCGTCATCGATTTGAATTATTGCTAGCGCGGCTGAGATTAGTGCTGCCGACGACGATAAGGGCGGAGATTAAAGCCAATGGAATAGCCTATTCACGTCTAGCGTCGTCTAGTGTGTGCTTGTGCTGACAAGCGAAAGTTGCAAACGAAATTGTTTTCTGATGGTGGTCAAACTTTGTTGCGATAAAATAATCACATCAGCTTATTTATGCATAGTTTACGGCTATTAACCAGCAATCTGTCATTGAGTAATAGAGGCGAAATTAAGACATGGGTGCTTACCACATGTTGCCGAGGTAAATGCACTTGGAGGATGTTGAGCTGAGCCGACAGATCTGTTTTGGGCAGGTGGTAATAACTGGCATGTGAAATGGGTCAAGTGAACGCCAATCATATTCGTTCACACAGAAAGTTTTGCGTTGGAAATTTATATTAACTTTTAAATACGACCCAACTTTGAAAAGGGTCTTCCAAAAATGTCCACAATATTAAGCAAAGCATTGAAATTTTCTGGTATTTAACTTTTGTGAGTTCTACGAATTTTCTTGATAACACTATAGGTCTAAATGTGTAAAATACATGCATAATGAAGCTTATTATTTTCTGCCTCTAAAGGATTTAAACTTGAAATTTCCATACGTTAATCCTCTAATGGGAAGGATGCCAGGGAGAAATTTCACGGTGCGAAAAATTCTGATTTATAGAGTGCAAGTCTTAAAGTGAATTACACAGGGTGTTTCAAAACCCTGATATTCTCCAAATATCATACACATTCCTTCGTAAAAGAAAAGGAATAAACGGAAATCAATAGAATACGGAAATTGTACCTTTTGCGGTTGATTTGTTTTGTTTTTTTTTTTTTTTAAATAATAATTATTTAAATTTTAGTACGTTCATAAAATGTTGCCAAATTTAGACTTGGATAATTTTTCCCAAAAATTTCCTATTGCAGAGCCCGGTGTTTTCTTTTTTTATTATTTTCTTATTTCCCGTTGATTCTAAAAAAAAGAAAACATAGTTGGAAATGTGACTTTTTTGCCGGCAAGGTATAAAATATGGACAGGTATAGAAAAATCCATCTTAAAAAGAAGTTGACATATGCCAACACTGTGTAAACAACTCTAATATTTCTTAAGTTTGGTTTCCTTATTAGGTACTGATAATATCTAAGAATAATCTCCTAATCCTCTCTTCTCTTTATAGATCAGTTTCAGGACGAATAAATTGTGTCATATTTTATTATTGCTTAAGTTCAGGGGATAATCCTATACAGCTGAGGCGAGAGAACTGAGAACATGCCCTTTGCAGCTGAGTTGTGAACGTAAAAATGAGCTTAAAATTTTCCTAGAAAGTTGAGAAGTTTGTAAATAATATGAACATTAATAATTTTGAAAGTTGTTCATTGATAAAAGATAAGTACGGGGGCAATATTTTAGAGCATGGCTATGACAATTTGAGTTATAAAACTAGTAAGCAACGTTCGTCGTATAAAAATAAATCATAATGAAATCAGCTGATTGTAAGTGTGTTGGTGTAACGACAGATAGAACTCGTGCGGAACTAGGTCGAAACTCTCTTCAAACGAATTCGACATAAATAAGTCTAATCGCAGAAATGTTTCGGATTACCACCGAGCTGCGAGCGTGCTAAATCAATTAAGTCGTTTTGAGATTGGAAGAAATTGATCTTGAGAAATAAAACTATATTGATGCAAGTCAAGATTAAGATCAATACTCAATATCAATACTCAATATCAATACTCCTGGAAATTGTACAAAACCTCCTTTATAATAAAATAAAGGAGTAACAATTTAGATATAGTATTTTTATAGAAAAGTGTGTGTGTTTTGGTAATGTAAACGCTATTGTGTAGTTAAATCATGGAATAGGGATTAACGGATTAACGGAGCTACTTTGTACTTTTTCCAAAAGTGTCTGCAAATAAATTTGTCAAAGATTTCATAAAGGAATGATGTTTCATAGAACATTAAAAGTTATCAGCATTGACACTTGCACTTCCGGTCTATTGACCTGTGATTATCAAACTACATTGCATGCTGCACCTTATCACATCTTAATCAATTCATGTATTCTGATTAAAGTGCATGAGGTGCATTTGAATGCCTTTGAACTCTGTCTATCACTAAAAGATGACGCCAGCAACATTCTTCGCGTGAACTGATAATAGCAGGCGAGTTCAATTACCTCAATCTCGTAATAATCTTGTTACACGCGTCTTGCATATAACTATTCTAACATACACTTTATTAATTTCGAATACAGGTTTGGTACGATCTCTCATTACATTTTGAACCTTGAACACAACACTGCTAGCCAAGCATCTGAAAAACGGATTTTACTTTGAACAGTGTTTGCTTTGTCAAGATCTGTTGACCTACACTGAATAGGATGAATAAGTTGATGAAATGCTGCAATTTTAAAATAACCTATATTTAAACCACACTTGAATTCATCATTTGAGTTCATAATTTTTCAATAACACAAGCTACTACTACAGATTTTCAATATACAACTGGAATGTGTTATCTTGTATAATGGAAAACCACAAAAAATAATTTGCAATCATAATATCAATCTTGCAATTAATTAGGGGTGGTTAAGAAAGGTGTATATCGAAAGATACGCATGCAGCTTTTAACTTAAATTGGAAACAAGAAAAGAGTTCTCTACTAAATCTCACTAACATAGGCTGCAAACGCTACAGGGTGCTGAATAAAAAAGTACTCAGAAACATAAATCCTCTTCCCTTGTACAATACGAAATATTTGCATCTTAGAGTCAAACGCCCCATATACATTGTGAGGAAGTTGGTTGGGATAAAAAGCTTCTCTACCCCACATTCCGGTTAATCCTCTACCACATTCGAAATAATTGAGAATCTATGAGAAAAAAGTATGGCGTAACCCAGGAGTCGAAGACAGATCTCGAGGCACATTATCCTTAATCATATGATTCGTAAAAAGAATTCGAATGGAAAGAACATAAGCCACGACTCAGTCAGGAAGATCGTCCGGTCTAGACCTCTTCCTTCCCACCAGTTCGATCCAAACCGAAATTTCTGAACACTAAAAGTGAGCAAGGCAAAATTCAGTAGGTTAACGACAATGGATTTTCTTGGGTTGAGTGGAACGTGTCCGACGGTCCACTTAGCCTAGCTATAAGAAATCTTGTAATTGTATTAGCATGGAATTTTTAGCATGTAAGCAGATACGAACCGGATTGTTAGCCAGTAAGAAGAATTAGAGTGCTATCACGGCTTTAGTTTAGACTCTACTGCACCGACCCTGTTCTTGCGCTCCGTAAGTCGCTGGCCATTCTCCACCGAGACTCCCCAGACATTGCTATTGTGTGATGTTTCCCATCACCGTACCCCCCTGACCTGAGGGCGTTGGAGCCCGAGTTATCCACCTACCAGTAATCGACGGAAATGCCGACTGTTCCGGGAATCAACGTCACAACATACACACATATTATAAATTATATTTAACCTGAATTTAAGAATGGTAAAACAGTTAATTCGTGGGTTCAATAAAGTTTGAACAATAAAATATTATTAATTAAGATGTTAACAGGCGCCATGTGAAATTTTTTGTAACAGATGACGATGACGACTTCAGTCCACATGGTGCAAGGGATCTCATGGTCTAAAAATAATACTGGTCCTAGCTTAAGTTATTTAATTTAGCTAGCTTTAGATATATAGGTTTAAAAATAAGCAGTGCATCCAGCATAAGAAAATCTGAGGGCGAAAATAATGATGCAGGTGTTAAATAGTTGACTTTCGATTGGTCAGTAAATAAATAGTCTTTTCTTCGGTTCTGCTAATGCAAAAGACACAAAACTAGAATACCTGTACATTTACCTGTTTTTCCACTTCCACTAAACACAAAGGATAATTTGTTTGAAACCCAACCGAAAATAGGATGTTTTACTTCTATAATATTTTGAAAAGTGATATTTGCCAAAAATTAATACATAAAACGCATTTTACTCAGTTTGGTTGTACAACTGGGACTTGTTTCGCATCCAAATAATTTGATTGACTTAATTGCAGAAATGTAGTCTGCATAATAAAAGATTCTCATTTGTATGCTGAAGCATCAAAAACATTATGAAGTCTTTTATTTATTATAATAGTTATAATGGAGATGTATTTTTAGCTTTATTGAACGTATTTCCCTTAGATGCATTAAATCCAGTTTCCCGTTTTCCCGACATTTTTTGCAATGTGTTTACTTGCAATAAAATATTTCATGCATCACTGTAAGGGGATGTTCTAGCTCTACTATTTTGCAGGAAGCAGAATAAATAAAGATCACATCTTGCTCAACTTATACGTAACATGGAAAAATAAGAATCAATTTCAAAGAGTAAAAGTTTCCTGTGCAATAGAATGAAATGGCATTTGTGTAGTCCCTTAAGACTTTCTTCCAGGAAAATCGATATCTTTCCAAGCTCCCAAGGGTCATAAAGAGCACTAAAATTGGTATTGGTAATTTCTTGTGAACGGCCTAATGTAGTAATTAGTGTCCCTTAAAGAACAGACTTTAATGTGATGACATTGGATTAGTGTGTAATGTAGATTTATGGTTTTGTTATTGTTATCAATAAAATTCCTTTTCTAATCCAAATAATGTTGAATCTAATTGGACCAATAAATCAGAAATGTTCTAGTAAACATGAGGAAAAGCCTTCAACTCTAGAAGGAGGGGCGAATTCACTAAACTGTCAGGAGAAGGGCTAGTAACCCTTCTTACCGGAAAGATTCCAAGGAACGAACGGAATCCTTATAAAGTATCTCTTCAACAGAAATCAGGTAGATGCTTCAGTGTACCCTTTGTCATTTTCATTTTGGGAATCATCTCGATTTGTGTTTGGGAGAAACTTCAAGTCTTCTATCTGTCAGTTTATTATAAGCGTGGGAGTACATTTCCACCTTGTAACGAAGAAATTACACTGAGTGCAAGGGGAAATTTTTCCTTGGCAGCTACAAAAATAATCCTGGGAGCTAATTCAAAAACAGATTTTTTCTCTCAATTCTTTGTAGTATAAAGGTAAAACTTTTATTTGTAGCAAAGATAAGGGTCTCCATCCTAGGAAAAGGGAAAATATTTGAAAATATCCTAGAGGACGTTCCATAAAGTAAAGGAAAATCTGATTAAAAAAGTTAAAAGTCAGGGTTCCTGTTTGGTTAAATGGCAGTAATTACTCGCAAGTATTCCTTTTCACAATACGATGTGGTGAAAATTGTGAAAGTCATGCTTTGAGCAATATTTCATCTATGAGAACAGGAATGGGCAAGCTTTGTGCCTTTTGATCAAAAATCTCCCAGTCGAGGACTTAAGTTTCCTGAATTGATTAATTTCTCCGTGGGTGGACTATAAATTTTTTCACGAGAGTTGGGTTTGGACGTTAAGACGCAATTTATTCGAAATGAAAATCAAATTTTCTGTAATATGTTTAGTACACATCAGTACAGTTGAGGTAAATAGTCGTAATTCCATTTTTTGCTGAAAATGAATAAATTTTCCTTATTTGTGGCTTCGCTTTTACTGGTTGTCTATATTTCGAACTTAGAATTAATAGAATCTCAAAACAAAGTAGGATATACGACTGTTTACCTCAACGGTCCAGATGTTTGGTTAGGACTAAAGTATCTGGTCGGGAAGCAAATTTAAATTTGTGTTGGGATTTTCAGGAGTTGCCTTGCTTACTAGTGACATAGACTGAATTACTAAGAAATTTCAGTTCATATTTTGTGTACGAAATCAATTTTCTTGGGATTTGGGCGACAGCGAGTGCACAGGTAGTGGATAATGGGAAACTGTGTACGATCTGTGGCTATCAGGTCACCCTGAAATAAGTAATATAAGGTTCTGAACCAGACATCCCCCAATGCAAGGTAAAATATCATACGCCAAAGGAAGCGCGGTTATGGGGAGCACACTAACTAGTGTGCACTAGAGCAGTGCAGATCCCTGCCACAGTTGACTGTTGTTTCTCCAGAATTTGTGGGTATTCATCAGTTTTTTTTTTTAATTAGACAAATGAATGAGGATAGCACATTTCCTATCGTGACAACAACTAAGGCAGGATAACTGACTATTAACATAGTGAACAAACCATTAAAGGAAAGGGATCTTCTAGATCTCCCGGTACGTAGACCTTAAACACGGAAAAAGCAACAAGCAGCTGAACGCATCTGCCAATAAGAAACTAATTGGGGCGGAAAAACACTAAAAGTGACTTTTTAAACAAAGGCATGAATCTAAAGAGGCCAACAGAATGGCCTTCCTCATCTCCATATGAGGCAGCTAAAAGAAAGAAGGTGGCTGAGAAAGGGCATACCAATAGAGGCTGATTTGATCAGACTCAAGGCTCAGAGTACTCTTGCACCAAGGATGATTCACCTACCGAGACCATCATATAAAGATGCCCTTGAAGGTATCAGGATGGGCATTCTGGCTGCCAATTTTCTGGAGAGGCTGTTTGCTGCCAAGCTGCTAGAAATATTACCCAAGAAGATGCTGGAGACGAAAGGATGTGGTTGATTAATTCCAGCCGCGAGGACCAAAACATCGTGGAGTGCTTGAAGTCGATAGTGGGGAGGTTTTTTGAGGGTGCCAGAAGATAACAAATATTCTCATTCCAAAGTCCTCTTTCTTCTCTACTTCTACTACTTTCCCAAGGTAATTTTTGACTACATCAACGTAAAAAACAATGGCCTTAACATATCAGAGTGTAGGGTGCGTAATAGAATCGACAAAGGACAAGGCTGCAATTTGGTTGCTTCTATAGATAACGTTTATGCAAAGGAATAGATTTCTGGTTAAGCTGCCTTTTCAACAAAATAAAGAAAAACGCCGAGGGGTAGTCTGTCAAAGAATAAAAGTGAAGGTGAGGAGCCTAAACTTACTTTGTCCCCGGCCGCGGTGGAGCCCGGCGATAAGGGCTAATACGATAGTCCATCAGAGGCCTTCGCAACAAAGGTGCCAACAACCACCAAGCCCGACTAGCCTACAATTCCTGGGAGGAGTAGCTGCCAAATTATGTGAGAGTAAAAGGCATAAACAAGTTTCTAAGTCCGGACGTCCAACCCAATGATTTCACCGTCAGCGAGTAGAAGCTCGTAGATGCATCAGGTGCATCCAAATAAATTCCAAATAAATCTCCATTATGCGAAAGAGGCTTTGGATGTAATTAGCTTGAGGTTGATTAAGGGCAGGCTTCATGTAGCTTTTATGCAAAAATTTGATTCACATAATTGAATATGTTGCTTCCCGAGCAACATTATTTCCTAATTTCAAAATTAAGTAGGTTTCTATTCCAGAATTAATAATTTAAGACTGAGTTGCAGTTTTGGTAGAGGTAGCCACAACTCTGCCTTGGCTCCGCTCATCATCGACTGCTATTCTTATCGTGAAGTTTTTGAAGTACTTGGACGGATTCACTTTATAATATTTTTTTAAATGTCACTAAATAAAATATTCCTTCACTCTTCTACGTCATAACCATGAGTGAAGTGGGTAGCCTTTAAAAGAAAAATAAAATATAGTGTGTCCACATTATAAGTAATGAATGAATTAAAAAATTTAAAATTAGGAATATAATACCAAATGTAAAGCAAATAAATTATTTCAAAGAATTTAACCATGCGGAAGACCAAACATGTCATTTGTATTTGAGGATGAGAATTAAGAACCGAAACTTGAATATTTTTAAGTTATTCATAATATTACATTCCTTTACTCCTCCATAGCTATTTATTTTTGAAAGATTAAGCCTTAATTCTGTGCAATGAAATTTGTGAATAAATTGAATTGATTTGAAATTGAATTGAATTGAATATGCAGTCAGAAAGTGTGTCATTACTTTCGACTTTCCTCGAGTAGTAAATAAAGTTATTTCATAAAAGTTCCAAAAAATACCAATTATCAAAGGAAAATGCGTTTTCACTGAAATTATGGTTTACAACAAATTTTAAAATTGCTTAAAATTCGTGTTCGAAGGGAAAGCAACCCACCCAATTATCTCTTCCTGATTATTTTATTATCCCTCTGGTCTTTCAGTTATGTAATTCGAAAAGGACGTTTTCTGAAGTTAGGCCTTTTTTGTGCAATTTCTGAATTAATCAAAACATTTTCTCCAATTGTCGTCCAGATGTTTACAAATCCTTCGTAAATGATGGTTGACAATTCTTTACCGGGAAAATCCGATTATGTGAATCGTTCTTGTTGAGTTTGTATTTTGGAATTGTATAATTACAGCTTCCTGAAAATCAGTTAATTTTCCGTCATAATATTCGTTATTTACCCATTGTTATGGGTCCCGGAAAATTGCTCTACACCGCCTACTGTAGGCTTTTCTTTCTTAAGTAGTTCTATTTCCAATCAGATATATGTGCGTACTTCATCAATCGCAGGGATTTTGTGTACATTCTCCACGAAAGGACGTCTTTACCCGCCTTTTTTGCTTTCTTCTTGAGTGTAGGTGGAATGTTTTCTTTATTCTTGAGCTGCACATTGTTAAGTAAAATTTAAAAGTGTATCAATTAATGTCCTTTTTGCCGGCATAATAAATCCCCGTTTCTGCATCAACAGCACTAAATCCCTTTAAATGAATTTTCTAACGCGATTTTCAACAGAGAGCTTGATGGAAAATAGTCCTTGAGCAATTGCGGAGGCTGAGCCAAAATATGACGCGTTCAATTGTGTGCGAACCCAACTTCCGATAACAAAATCCCAAGGACTAACAGAAAAAGGAGCATAGCCAGAAAGTACTAAATACATTTCAAATGAAATTTGTCTTGATTTAAACAAAGAGCTTAAAGTCAACCGTGAACATCTGAGTATTCGGCAGAAAAGAGACTTGAAAAAAGCCTACAAAAAATTGAAAAACTCTCACAAAAGTGGTAGTGCTCTTCAGCTGGGACTTAAATTAAGTTGAATGGCGCCGTAGGAATCTCTAAATAAAATAAATGGGAAAGGGAAGCTTGACGCCCACGCGAACGGTTTTTATTTGGAGTACAATACGCAAGCCTTGTTTTCCCTGCTCACAAATGGTATTTTGCGTTTTAACCCAGTTCGGCTGTTTTCCTTAATTTGGGCGGGTAAGTATGTATTCAGCGTAGGAGGAAGCACTTTCGTCTAAGCAAAGCTCTTGAGGGGAACAGCTGGTATGTTGGGGGTTGTTTAAGACGTACCGGGAAGGCCATAACATCAGAATGAAAACGCTCGTTTTCTGCTCGCTGGCGGGGTGAATGTTTTCTATAGCTACATACGTTCAGCTCCTGTCTGTATTCACTATCTTCACATTTACGTTTTCATCACCACCCGCTTCTAAAAAAAGCAACCCAACGACTGGAAATAATACAGGACACCCACGCATTTGGGCCTGTGACGTCATGGGCAAACAATTGTGTGGAAAGGATGGTAGAAGTACGATAAACTGTTGAAGTTTTCTACTTTTTGTGATGAAATGATAATCGGTGACAGAGCACATTTAATGAGAATTGGGGTGAAATCAAATGACTATGCTTAACCGAAATTTGCGTCAAACACCAGACCTGACGTTAGCTGACAATGACGAGATTTTTGCAACTTTAGGACATCCCTTCGTCGTTGCATGGGGTTGCCGCTTGGATTCATTTTCCGCGTCAGTACCTACACAATCTCATTTGAGCACAATGGGGGAATTGAACTTCCTCGATAATAAGTCAATTTTATAACTGCAGGACTTTGCTAGTGGGTGTCTCTAATTTTACAGCTGATTTGAGCAATTGCTCTTACAAGTTTTCCATAGATAAATAATGCTATTTATAGACTAATCAATATTGAATAGCAATCGGCAGTTTCAGTCAAATGTCGTCCAGTGACAAAAGATGTAAACGATTGCTTTGGTTCTTGATGGACTTTTGCTCCCTTTATTAATTATTTTCAATCAGGAATTTATATATGTAATTTATAAAGCAATTGAAAATAATAATTATACATATGAATATTGTCAAATATTAGGCAGGGAAAATTGCTGGAAAAGAGAAGGTCCAATTATTGGGCAAAGGAGATGTCGATTAATATCTGCAAAAGAAAACATAGCATCACAATCAGCTTTACAGGTATTCTTACAGTTCTGCTTGGATAAAAATCACCGAGTGGCGTACACCAATACCATAAAATCAGCGCCTCAGAGCAGGGGTTTCCAATATTTTTTAAACAACGACCCCCTTTTGTACGAAAAATTTTGTCCGACCCCGTAATTTTATTTTTAATTATTTTGAACAAATAAGGAAGTAGAATATTTGAAGCATACGGCGTCAAGGAAACTGTAGAGCTGCTCAGATGAGATATTCTACCTCATCCGCTGTATTCACCACCATCACCTCAATCACCTTTCTGACCTGCACTTTAGTTCGTTTGAAGACATTAAAAAATGGCTCGATTCATGGATAACTTCAAAAGACGAGAAAGATTCCGTCGAGGAATCTGCTTCTTACCAAGAAGATGGGAAAAAGTTGTAGATAACGATGAACACTACTTTGATTAATATGCACTTATCACTTTGCTTCGATATAATCGTTCATTTTCACAAGAAAATCTTTTAATATTAAGTTTAATACTCAATAATAAAAAAAAAAACAGCTGAGTTATTAGAGGATTGTAGAAATTTCCTTACTGGAATTTAAAAAAAGAAGAAATCAATATAAAGTACATCTAAACAAATAAATTTTTTTTTTAAATACTACTAGTGTGCATTTATTCTTAAAACTTATAGAGGCTGCATTTACCTAAACCGCAAATCTCGTGGATCATAAGTATCCAGATAATTCGCTGAGTTACTGATACCATTTAAAAATATCTATGATTTATCAAAATACCTACATTTAAGTGTGGAAATTTCAGGGGGATTTTCAAAATGTGATATTAGCCTTTCCTTTCAAAGCAGTATTAACCTAGGTATTATTAAAACGCATGTCTTTTGAAATATAAAAAATATATCTTTCCTAAAAGAGCAAAGAGAAAGAAAATAAGGAAAATGTATTAATTTCTTAAATCTGTGAAATTTTTTTCGATTTTTCTTTTATTAACTACAGAACTTATTTACACATAAATAAGTCTACTAAAAGGTGTTCTGCAATGTTATTACTAACAGTAATTCTAAGAAGTGTGATTAAACTAAATAAAAGCTGACTAGGTCTCAACCTTGACCAACCCATTGATATTGGAAAAAATACACTCTACCATTTACATACTTGTAGCGTGGTAAACAATTTTTGATATAGTAGTCTCGAAAGTGAAAGCCAGATTAATTAATATAATTCAGTAATCGTGCGATTCAGTGTAATTGACAGAGTAATTTTGATGGAATTAAAACTAGTAATAAATTTACTAAAAGGAAAGGAACAGCTGAAATATTTTAAAAACGAATAAAATCCTCAAACGAGTTGTTCGAAATTTTTTTCGTTGCTTCAGATGAAGACAAATTTCTTCTTTAAATTTATGTACGACACCATTAAGTGCTTGCAAACCCTATAGTAGTTGTTTTTCGTGTATGACCACTTGAATTTTAATTGCAGGGAATTAGAAAATAATGTATGGTCATAAAATTATCATAGATAAATATCAGGTGCCGTAAAAAGTCCGGTCGTCTGTCTGTTCTAATCTTGCTAAGAGGCGCATGGTTAGTTTTAAATAAACTTTATTTATAAAAACGATCACCAGTACTTGGAAATTGTCAACTCTACGTTTAGACAGATGCGGTGATTTCGAAATGAAATAGTCTTTTCTTTCTCTTTATGGATATGAAAAAATTGCAGTTTATTGGAAATAAGTTTGTGGCGGATGGCAAATGCAGCAGAATTTCTAGACTCGGGTCGTTTATTGTACGGCATTTAATTTCTGCAGTGTGAGATCTGGTGTCGTCTTGGAGGAATTTATCATTAGCTTTGCTTAGCCATGGAACTATGTATAGACTTTTGCTGCGGTAAACTGCTCTTCTTCTAACATTAGCTGATTGATTATTCCCTTTGCAGTTTAATAAATTGCAAACAAGATTTTCTCTGTATGTTTTTAGAAACATTGACAACTGAACTTTCGCTATCGAGACTGGACCGATAAAGATTTAAATAGGTTTTCATCGCTTCCTTTATTCTCAGAAAAATGGTCTGTGGATCGAAAAATTTTGACCAAAAGTACATACATTTGAAAGTCTCACGCCCGATTCATACCGCCGCGAGGAGATAGGGCAGAAATGATGGCTGAAATCTTATCAGTGTAACGATGCTGATTAATTATTTTTATTGTTCATATTAAATGCTGAGTCGGTTTTCTATTCTCATTCATTTAAATTGCATGCAAATTTTGTTAGTTGGAGTTTGCTGGATGCATTATCATCTATCTTTTAGTTTGCCTTCAGTTGCTGGATGCATTATCATCTATAGTAGTTAGCAATCAGTAGTCTCAGGCAGTCTCAATGAATTGGTCGAGTAACGTGGAAGAATTTCCCGAAGCCAAATGTTCTCATAGAATTTCAGGATAAAATTTTACATATGGCTAAACTAAACCATGATATCGGTCATCAGGATGCACCAAAATTTTTTCACTTAATACTTTCCCAGCTGGAAAGATGGATTGTTGAAGGCGTTTCAAAGAAGAACTGCCAAAACTGATGTTCACAAGGAGTCTAGGAAAAGTAGAAAAAAGCTTCTGAATCATGACAGCAATAGGTATGTATGGGCCTTCCAAGATTAGGTAAACCCAACAAAAATTGTTCCCGCAAGAAGCGCAAAGTACCACTAGAGAATCGTAGGACAGTCAATTCTGAATGGTACACAACCATTTGTCTGCCAAAATCCTTTGAGGAAATAGGAAAAAATAACCAGCGATGCAGGAACATTCCCATATTCTCTCACACATCGGCCCAAACAACCCAATATTTGACGGATCAAAACAACGAATTGACGGATCAAACGACCGAAAGACAGTCAGACTTAAAAGCTGCGTTCCTTTGGCAGCAGAGTACAGAGTTGTCATACATTAACTGGGTTATTTAACCGAGTTAAAAAGCTCACTGTGTTATTTAAGTCTACGGGAAAATAAGCGCCATCTTATTGAAAACTTCTGTGTTTAAAAGTCGATATCGCATATCATAGCAATTAAAATAATCACAAGTATCTATTGGCAAAACTGACATTAAGGTAAATTTCAAGTTAATAATGGCCTTTACTTCTCTCGGGTTTGCTTAAAAAAAGAAAAACCGAAGAAGAAGAACCAATTCTATATTCCGTCGATTCGAACCGTTCTTTTGAATGAGTGGTGTTGTCACTCAAAAATTGGAAGAACCGAAGTTTGATTTAGTTCGCTATCCACCTTATTCTACCGACCTGGCACCCTTTGACTATTATCTCCTTCCCAATCTCAAAAAATACCTAGTTGAACAAAGGTTTTCTACAGATGAGGAAGCAGTGACCAAGTGACCAAGTGCATTGAATTAAGAGGAGATTATGTGGAAAAATAAAGATATACTTTTTTTCCAAGTGTATTTTTTCATTGAGAGTCGTAGGACTTATCATCCCATTCTGTATGACCACATATTGGTTTTTTTTTTCTACTCAAAGATTGGCATAGGAAAAAAATCGCTACCCTAAATACAGACTATATGTAATCCTATTTGGGATTGTTAATAATTGTTTAAAGGCCAGTATTCGATTCCTCTCTTTACGTCGTACACAGCGACAGCAGCTCTTGGTAACAAGGTTTCGTACTTTACTTAGATCACGTACATTATTCATTCACCGTGTCAGAATCTGAAATTCTTTCCCCTTAAATATTCGTTTCATTCCTTTGTAATATTTACTCTTTAATATAGAATTGAATAGTATACATAAAAAGAGTTTTATGTAACTCAATGTCATTTTAATAAAGTATTATTTTCTAATCTTATGAGAAGTTAACATTAACGTCGGAAAAAATTTTCACGTGATTAATACTGCAGTTCTTGAAAATAAAAAACTTTTCAAGGAAGCCAATTGGAAACCACAAACAATTTTCCACTTGGCCACCTAATGAACACGTGGAGGTGATCTGTTGCAAAAAGTTAACTGAAGTTATTTAGACAAAACGTAGGTCATGTGGAAGACCGCATTTCAAGTGATATAAAGTCAAGCACCCACGTTTTAATTCCATTTTCCATGTTTTGTTTATTTATGATATGTATAATATTTCGCCCCCCATATGTAAATATTTGTCCTAAAATCAGTCAAAGGAGTCGACAATATGGAATCCGTCGGGAAGAGTTCAGTAGTATAAACTGTGGGCATGTGACAAACTGCTGATAAGTTAAAAAAAATCAATAAAATTCGCAAGTTGTTTTCGGGGTTATGACGTCAAATATTTTACCACTTGTATTTGTCCGCCCACTGTTTTACCTTTTCCTCCACGGTGTAAGTATAGTCTTGTTTTCTCCTTTGAAAGCTCCCTTTGTGACGTCAGAGTATCTGGTTAACGTATTCCTAGAGTGAAGGATTGCGTCACTCATTCATGGAATTGAGGCCTTCATTGATATTTTATTCCATTCCCTCCCCTGTTTCTATATATTTCGTGTGTATGCCAGCTTGTTGCATCTTCTAAAAGTTTCGTTAACCTTCTGGAAGCTTCTGAACGAAGGAAGGGAAAATCGCAATCTACATGTACAAGGGCCATAATAAGAATTTTTATAGCTTAAATATGGTAGAAGAGTAAGCAATACTTTGCGTGGTAATTAAGTTACGTGTGAAGTATTGTAAAGTGGCCTCTTCTTCGAATTATTTTCCTTTTGGACATGCACGAATTCTTCCATATGGAAACAAAAGATTCGAGCCCTGTTGCTAAGCAACACATCTGAGACGGATAAACGAGCACATCTACCACTTCCGTTGGCTCCTAGGAGTCCCGTGGATGATGGGGTATCGATCTATGAAAAGTGTAAGCACATGGAAATGGCTCCAGATGATTACTGACTAAAAGAGATTTGAAAAGCGACAAACGGCAAAATTATACAAAAGACTTGTAATCAACAAGTTGTCCCCCACATAGACACGCATTTACCACAAAACAGGATATTCAGAATATTCAACAAGGATTGGATAAATTTCATGAAGTACCAGTGCATAATAGCTTTAAAGATTTCGATTTACTGAAAATATCTCAATTAATGGATTAACACAGTGTTGGACTCAAATTTAAGACTAAAGAAAGTCAAGTTTTGTACTTTAATAAAAAGGTCCGGATAGATATCCTGCAATTAATCCGTCCTTTTTTCAATAACTTACATTTTCTCAGTTTTTTTACCCAGGATCTAAAAATAATAGCAGTTTTTTGTTATATTAAGGGACGAGAACTATTAAGAATTAGCTTTTAAGGAATATTCCAGTTAAAAATATCGCATGTGAATGGAATCATGATATGGAAAGTCAAGGAAGGCAAAATATTGCAGTGGAAAGGCAGTTCATTCGTAATGCTTTCTTAGATAGTCTAGACTAGATAGCCTAACGTCTAGATGTGGAAATGGTACGAATAAAATATATATCTTTTATAAAATGTTGATCTGTGAATATGGATTGCGGAGAAGAGCAAAATTAATTCCTTATGACTTTTTTAATTAAACCCTTCAAAGAAAAATCAGCAAAAACTGGTAAATCCTGAGAAGTAAAAATAAAAAGAGGACAGAAAAAACCCAAAAAAGCATGAAATTCTGGAGTAAGATAATTGGAATCTGGAGAAATTTGGTCAACGTGAGATTTATGGGAATGGGATTAATTAATTTAGTGAGTAATTAAATTGATAATTGTAAGCGTTGTATTATTATCCATAAATATAGCTTCTGTCAGTACAAGTTTTGCAAAAATTTCCAGTTTTATTTATTAACAAAAGCATTTGTTAATTGCCATTGCTTTGTCTTTCGAAAATCTTTTTTTTTTTAAACAAAAAAATATATGCCAAGAATTATACTCACAAAAACTTAACTCGAATTTACCATCCAGAGTTTTATGGGGATGTCTATGATCTGAACCCTAATCACCTCAATGATTATTACATTGATCTGTTCCTGCGCCACCCACTAATAACATAAGCATTGAGGTTCCAGGAAATGAGTCTGATTTTGATTTTTGAAGTGTCGATCCTATTGAAGTAAATCAAAAACTAAATCTTCTTGTACGGGTCTTGATGGCATTATTTCGCAATTTCTTAAAATTATCTTAGCCTCAATTATTTCTTACTTAACCCATATTCTCAATGATTGTCTTCCACTTTTCCATCTTTATGAAAAGTAGCGCATGTGATTCTGGGTCCTAAAAAGTGTGAAGCTGCAGCTTCTAAAGATTTCCGTGCTATTAGTATTCTTTTCTTTGTATCGAAAGTTCTAAAGGCTCTCATGAGGAATCAAATCATTGCATATATAGATTTCAAGAACTTGTTGAATAATCTTCAGTCTGGTTATCGACATAACTATAGCTGCGTCACAGCATTGCTGAAGGTAACTGATGACATTCATATTGGTCTTGATTTTGACAGACTCACAGTTCTAACATTATTGGATTTCTCTACAACTTTTGATATTGTCGATCACTCTTTAACCTTAGCGGAAAACGATGTAAACTAATCAGTGTTTATTTATACAATAGGACAATGCAATGGCATGCTTTGTCGGCTCTGTAGATTTGATCTGGAGTTCCCCAAGGATCGTTTTTAGGCTCACTTCTGTTATCTACATTCACGATATCGTTGATTGTGTAAAGTATATCGATATCATTTATATGCTGATGATGTTCAGGTTTATTTGAGTTCACCGCTTTGATTGATTAAAGATTATGTGAGCCACATCAACGAGGACCTTGAGGCAATTCATTTATTTATTTGTTTATATTTTTAAAGTATTGTCGTATTGCCTAAGCTCAGGGGACCACGCTATGAAACACACGCCACAGCTTAGGTGGATGGAAATTGGGGAGAGGAGGTTGGGAAATTAACCTATAAATATCCTTTGGACAATAGCACTTTTCTCCTGTAGTATTGAACTCTATATGATACGGCTGTAAAAAAAAAACCTTGGCCTGCTTATGAACCATACCCTCATCTGGAACAATCATGTCGATTCCACTGTGAGCCGTGTTTATGGATGCTTGCTGAAGCTTTGGCTTTTCGCGTCATACACTTTCCAGTCGACTCGTTTTCTGTTGGTTAAATATCTCATACTTCCTTTCACATTGTACAGTGAAGTATAAGTATATGGTACCCTGGATTAGGTGTCTAAACGCAGGCTAAACGTGACGTTTAATTGGGCCTCTGGTCCTTGGTTGTTCATTCTTAAATTTCTCAAAATCTCGAAGCTGCTTGTATTTGTTTAAACTCTTACGCTGTTCCAAGCCTGATTACTTCTTTAGCAGGATGATGCTCATGCATTCGATCAGGGCTAATAAACTATTAATTCTGCGTTATCAACTCCTTTCTATTAGCCGCCTGTTCTTCGTTTACGCTATCATATTATATATCACCCTTTCTGATTATATTAGAAGGATGGCAACATAATACAAAAATCCTTTCAGTATAATAGATAAGATTAATAAATTTTATGCAATTTTAACTCCAGCGTTTCATTTTATAAATCCGTCGATTCCACTCAAGTACCAACATATTAAATTTTAATTACTAAACGATTATAGGTTATCTGAAATTTTCTCGAATATGTGTAAAATCTTTTCCTTGTCTCTCGTAACATGTTCATTGCTTTCATTATCACTAGTGAACAAAATTGATTGTTGATTGATTGAGAATCGGAATCAGGTAGCCAACTTAGAGCCATCCATCTGTTCGATTGTTAACATGAATTAATGAAGATAAATTGTGGGACCGTAAATTTTCCGAAATTCAGTTTGTACTAATTGGGATACAGCAGTGAAATATCCTGAAAATCCTTACCCCTTGCAAGGTTCATTAGGTTTGACTTTTTGCTCTATGTTAAAAGGAGTGCGATTTACAAATATCTCTGGGGTAATTATTTAAATTGAAGGCGTTGATAAATCTCCTCTTGGACTTATGTCCTGAACAGGTAGGGAATGCACCCATTAGCCAAGAAGAGTAGTACTTTGAGTGCTGTTGTTTTCTATAAAGAGTAATGAGCCAATTTAGTAGGAGTATATCGAGAAAATGTGGGAGTATAAATTCATGTGGCTTTTTGCTGCCCTCGGGCAATTTCATCTTTGTCACTTTTCAACAAATTACAGCTGAATTCGCGTAAAATATGTCAACGTAATTAACAATTCACATTACCGATCAAATTCTCGACTTGGCCTTTAACCCACAGTAGCTAAAAGTTTTCATTAAGCAAGCAGGTAAAAGTCGAAAAATAAAGTGCCTTCTTAACGGCTGTATTGACAGTTACGAAAAGACTGCATATCTTTAGTGTCAATTCATAAAAATTATATCGGATGATATCAAGTAAGGTGAAGTATTTAAAAAAATTTACATGCCGAGAAAGAATCTTAAGTTATGCCTTGACATTTAGCTGTCCGTTGATTTTATACCCCCGTGTGGATCGAGAATTTCTTGTTTTTCGAATTGAACATTTCATTTTGGAATTTCGCAATTTGTTAATCCAAGCCTGTGTGCCAGCTCTGTCCAACGTATTGAAAACGCAATTTGGGATAATTTGTAATTGCTAAAGATATGTTGTTCTAAATGGAAATAATAAATTGCCGTTGGTTTGCACGTCTACCAAGCAATTAATATTATTTATTGTTGCATTTCTGATGCTAATATTGATTGCAACTTGAGAGTTAGAAATGTAGAAATATTTCGACATCAAGTTGCAGTACATTTAATAACTAAAAACTTAGCGTAGTAGCTGACAGAAAGCTGTATTCACTCATCAATTTTCCATTTTCAATTTACCTGTATATATACTCCTAAAATATATCTTGAATATTAAATATTCTGTTAGTGAAATGCCTAGTTGACGTTCTAAATTCACTTGATGAGTATGATCAGTTTTCAGTCAGTAAGGATCACATTTTTTAACAGTAACACTGTCGAACAAAAACTACAGAACTTGTTGATTGCATAGTGGCAACATATTAATATGAATGAGAAATACCACATAATTCAGCTCATAAAATTAGCACGATTTTTGATTCCTATAAAAATAATAACCAATGGTTTAATCAGCCCATTGAATTTCAGTTCTTTCAACTGATATATTTCCAATGTTTATACTTCGGCGTAAAGAATGCGTAGGCAATGCTCTTGGTAGACAATGGCCCTATTTATATGCTTGCTATGTATCGCATCTGATTTATATGCCTGCTATGTATCGCACCTGATTTAGATAGGGACAACCCTATGATGCATACAGCACAGCTTAGGCGAAAGGAAATTATGGAAAGGAAGGTTGCGAAATTTTAACCTGACAAATGTTGCAAGTGAGCCACAATTTCTTGCATGAAATTATTACTGTGCAACATCCCAATGGGTTCGCAAGTACAATTCTTGTCAGTAGAATTGCCTCAACTACGGGTATCCAGATAAATCACCGTGTCTTGTGCGGGATTCGAACCCACGAAATATAAACGGAATACCTATAATATAGATAAATTGTAAGTTTTCTCCTCAAGATCTTTTTTCCTAATAAAACTTATGTTTTAATAAGAAACCTAAGGAATTTTTATAGAAATAGAACTCATTATCATTTAATTTATGTAAATTTTCTGGCTTACCGCAGGTGATATTAATGGATAAGTACCTGAAAATAAAAGATATAAAACAATTAATATGGCAATGTAGATAATTTTATATAGGAAGAACGCAAATAAAAAGATATAATATTAATCCAGATAAGCCCATTGGGTCATATATGGTACACTTTAGCTTTTACAGAATTCTATATTTGCCACTAAGTGTTTGAAAATTGCCAAAAAATTTTAAGTTGGAAAAAAATTTCTTCTGGGCTCATCTGGGTTAAGGAGGCAAAAATCTATTTTCTAAATCTTGAAATTGTGTGGCATGTTACTCCGGCCAATTTCTGTCGGTTCAGATAATTTTTAGGAATCCTGTGTTCAATTCATGGTATTAGGTATGAAAAATTGTATCGGGCCCATATCTCATGAGCTACACAGCTCTACCAGACTTCGCTTACCTTTGTACTTCGTAATGCATTTCAAAATTTTTAAATACACGATATATTCTTGACGTTGTAGGCCAAAAAAATCCATTATTAGGTAGTTCACAGTTGAAATATATCTTTATACGTTTTTCATGCTACCATTCTTTTTAGCTGACACTTATAAAAAAATTCTAAGAGTAATTGATTCTCAACAAATTAAAAAGTTTTTCTTAGGTAAAACTTGTAAAATACTTTTTGAATATCGAAATAAGGTGTGAAATTGTTAAATGTGAAACTGGTAAGACTTGAATTTTGAATGTCTGCTATTTAGTTATTTTAATTCGAAAAATTTATTAATACTCTCGTCGATAGTTGTAGTGATATAGAATAAAAATCAATAGAGCAATGGTTCTTAACGTATTCGAAATCGCAGAACAGTTTTGTTCTTGCGAAATACCAAAATCCTTAAAGGGACCGGTATACCAAAATTGACATTTTACAATCGAAAATTCAGCAATGATTCTTTACATAATTTAACTCGTTGAACCCTCACCTCTATTAAGGGAGCATAGTACTATTTTTCCTGAAAATTGATCACTTCCACCTCAACCCCACTTTAAAATCGTTTCAACTGAAAAATATATAATTTTCGGCTTATTTCAAAAATGCAAACTACAAAGACATATCTTTCTCCCAATAAAACCGTACAAATTTACATTTAACATTACAATAGCAGAGGGAGTAAACAATCTTGCCGTATTTACAAGTGCACAAGTACGTGACTGGCCTAAAGTTTTTATAACTTCACAAATTGGAATAATGGATATGTTTGATAAACACTCTGAACTCAAGAAATAGAGTAAATTTTACATCTCAAGATGGCGAATTTTACTCTGATATTTAATTCTCATAAAACAAATGCAGTGATTTATGTTATTCCTTATTAAAAAAACAATAATTTTTCATCTGTATGTTAAATTTATATTCTTTAAGTATTTTCCATTTAAGAGAGCGTCTGTTTTAGAAAACTGATTCATCAAGACTAAAAAAACAAAATATTCAAAAACACTTCTCACCTGCGAACAGAGGGATAGATCCTCAGGTATAGGAAGCAAATAAAAACTGAAACATGTTTTTGCTTGCACAGTTTTATTCATGTAATTCTAATAATAACTCAAACCCAACAACAAATGACGCAACCTTTGGAGTAAAACAGAGACATCAAATACGTGAAGGGTCAATTTCGAGTTGTTTGAAATATTTCATATTCTGTTTATTATTATGATAAATTATTAAAATCACTTCTATGTGTCAATAACATAAGCTCACTTAATTTGCTTCTAACCTAACTTTGCTATCAGCTGATTGTCAAAAATTTACTCTATCAAAATCGTGCAGAGAGTTCTGTGTGCGAAAAAATGAATTTACTCATTGTATTCATCAAGCACATCTAATGTGCCAGCCCGGGATGGATGATTGTGCTCATGAGAATAATCCCAGCGGGAAATGGAAGTATACCATCAGGTAAACGGAATGCATCTCATGGAAGGTGAGAACCCATTCCCTTTCGTAAAACAATTTATTTCTTTTTTATCATTGCATGTCCGCTGGAGGAAGCAGTGTGAGCTTTATAGTGTGCTTCCTCCTACAGGACCTGTAAGTGATTAGTCATGGATCGCTGAAGATGTTGATGGAAGGGTTGCTTGAACTTTTAAACAAATCTATTTAAGCACGTCTATAAAATAATTACCACTTAAGTTACCACTTTATTAAAGGCATCTTCACTTCACAAAAACTTGGGAGAAATGAATACGACAGTTCAGAAAACCCCCAAACCAATCCAAATCGGGGAAGTCCCTAACCTTATGACAAAAGCTAGAACTAACTGCAGTTAATCATGATTAATGTAAACCTTCCAGCAAGCTTACCTGATATCAACTTGGAAGGAATCCATGCTTTTTCCATAACTGGATTAATGTTCACCTTCCTCCAAGCTTCTCCGAGATCAACTTGGAAGCAGTTCATGCTTTTTGCACTGATTTGGCTTTTCCGCCATTAGGTTTACTAGCTTCCAAGCACCTTCCTGGGGAAGGTCTGACCAAATTACCCGCTGGGATATTTCAAACCTCCGTTAGAGTGAATAATCTCCCTAATATGAACAATCCCGGAATTATTTTCTTCACATTATCGTGAGTCTGCTGTATGGACGTATTTGATATGAATAAAATCTTTTTATACTAATTTTCATATTATTTGTTACGCCTGCAATAATTCTAACTCGAGATAGGAAAATAAAGAAGTTTGCTATATGACTTCCTGGTGTACGGAGATCATCTTCACAAATGGAACCACATTCGTTACAAAAATGTCAGGTTTAGAAAGGGAAGTGTGAATAGCAAGCAACCTGTGTTCAACGCTCTGATTCTAACTTCGCCTGTGGGCTCCTAAAAGTGTTGCAAGTTTTCGCAATGAAAACATTGCCGGAACACTCTTATATTTTGTAATTTAATATCTTTTAAACACACTTGAAATTAAAATATTAACTTTGGACAAAGAACAGCCTATTCCTGGTTGGTTTGAAGTCAAAGCACAATCACAGATCCCTAAAGCAAAAAAGTGTAAAAACCTGAGAGAAATAAATTCGAAACGACCTTAACAGTAAATTGGTATGGCACTAAACCGGTTTGGTATTATAAAATCGCTCGGTTACCTAAGACAGAAGTCGTGTGAGTGGATTTTTTCCCTTTCGCGGTCTGCGCAACTCACTTTTACTTGCAATTGTGGTTACCTGTTAAGTGCAATGCAACAGCAACAGTTCTCGGATTTAGCCAGATCTTATGTATCCTATGTCACGTCAGAGCTAGTTGTAGCGCCGAGATGCCGAAGCGATCGTTTCAGAATGGCAAAGTAATAGGCAACATCTCTGGCTGTATACGTGCCCTGGCTCAGCCGACTTCATCAAATACCCGACTTAACGTACGCCAATCATTACACTGCTGATTTGCTGATGTAATTACACACTTAAATCGGGCAAATATAATATTTTATAATTTTCAACTCTGCTTTGAGATATTACTGGCTTCTATTGGAAAACGTTAAGGATTTATTTAGGCACATAAATTTGCCATCGGCCCCACTTTGTTCGAAATTTATCGCCCATTACCGTCCGATATAAATTTTAAAGGCGTCCATTTAAGTTCTGTTTTGATCAGCTGTTAATGTATTTCACTAAATTTTATTTTTAAATGATTTTAATGTGGAGGGATTGTGATCAGGTGCACACTGCGACTAGTTATCAGTAAACCGCTTCCACTTTATAACTGCTATAAAGACGATTTTTGGTAACGAAATAAGGTCAATAATGCCGTCAGCTGTTAACACTTCTTTTAGCAGTGATGTAATATTTTCGAGTGGGTTTTTAATCGCATGCATATTGCAGTTCATTATAATATTAATTTCTCTTGTTCGAACTAAACTGACATATTCGGGGCAAGACCCAAAAAAAGGCGCGGGATCATGTAGCAAAGTTGGAAGTGGAAATTGGACCCGAGCCAGCGACCTCTCGATTGCCGGTCGAGTGCTCTTACTACTAAGTTACCTAAATAGCTGCTTTTTTCTTGTTAATCAATAGCCTGCAGAAGAGCGAAGAAGTTTTCAATTTTTTTGTCATATTTTTAAATCTTAAAAACGAAAACTTATATCAAGGGCCTATTCCAATCCAAGCCTTCGTCCTTGTCTCGTTATAACAATTTGTGATGTCAGTAAACAAGCTAACTTATTCCAATTCGTTTAATTAGCTTGATTTCCGACATTTCGTTCTTGGGTTCATGGTTAAGACCAATGTGAATATTAGTGAGAAATTGAATAAAATTATACATTTTTTAATTTATTCAAAATAAAAAATAAAATTAAATTTTTCGTGTTTTCTTACTAAAATTTCGTGAAGTCAAATCTGTCGTTGACTTGATGAAATGTTATACAAACTAGTCAAGCTATATGGCGTACATATCTGACGTCACTAACTGTTCTAACAAGGTGAATAACGAATGCGGAGACTTGAATTGGAACAGGCCCCAAAAATTTGTAATCATGTTTCGCAACAGTCAATGTACAGAGTCAAGACGATTTTGACTATAAGACATAAACTGGCCTTGAGCAAGAACACACTTTTTCTTCTGAAAGCTTTAAGATAGGAGTACATGGTTGATGAAGTATATAAAAAATTAGCTCAGCCTCCGCGCTTAATGCCAGTTCATGGCTTTTGGTTCAGAGAGTAAATACTGCTCAATATTTCTTGAGAAAGGACACAATGTGCAAGTAACTATTTTCTCTTATGAAATCACTACAAAGATCTATACATATGCATATTGCAATTAACAAAAAAAGATCACATGCATAGTTTACAGCCTAGATATAGAGCAGTCCGGAATTAAGGTAATAGTTTTTTAAAGGTATTGCTTAAGCTCAGGGAACGACCCTATGATGCACACAGCACAGCTTAGGCGAAAAGAAATTAGAGAAGAGAAAATTGGGAAATTTTAACCTGACAAATGTTGTAGGCGAGCCACATGTCATGAAATTATTCCCGTACAACATCTCAGTAGCTTCGCAAGTACAATTCTTGTCAGTCGAACAGCCTCAACCATTGGCCACCCAGATAAATTACCATGTCATGTGCAGAGTTCGAACTCACGCCAGCAGTGGAAAAAATCTACAGACGTACGTCTAAGCCCGCCCCACTAAGGTATATGAAATTGGCTTTTATTAAAATATATAGGAATTTTTTTAAGTTCAGTTCAAAATTTATTTTTCACATATTCCATATGTCTATTTTGAGAATGAGGAATTAAGAAATTTAAAAGTGACCAAAATTGAAATAAACACGCCAAAAAGAAAAAGTTCACGACACATCAATACAAAGTCTGCTATATAAAAACAGAAACGATATGAATTAATGTGAAAATTAATAACTTTGTAGGTTATAAATATACAGAAAATATTTAAATATTTAAAAATATAATAATATTTAATTTTCTAAGATTTTTTTGTTTCATAATATTTTTTATCATGGGTGCCAAACATAATACGTGTCCACCATAAATAGGAAATTCGGCATGTCCATTAATCTTTTGCTACCTACACTAATAAATTTTAAATACTTTGGGCGCTAAAAGTAATGTATAAAATTGTCGGAAGATGAATAGCAATCTAAAAAATATAATGTTGTTAGGACGCTTCCTATATGTTTATCTTTTACTGTGCAAATATTATTTTCTTTTCGTGAAACATAGTAAGTGTTCTCTTTAGAAAAACGAAGTTTTTATTTGTTTTCCTGCTATCATTTATCTATAAGAAATGATGATTCAGTATGTACTTATTTATTTATTTCTAAGAGAAAAGCCTCTTATGTCGATAGTTTTCAATTAGAGTGGTGACGCCCTTAATTACTTGAGTTTACTTTCATATTTTATCACTGAACTCCAGAAAATTTTTAAAGCTTTGCTCTAAGTCAATTACAGCAAACAAAGTGCCAAGTTATATGCGACCGACCTCAATATTAAATTAGTAGGCTGTTCCTTAAAACAAACGGTCAGAATAAATTCAGAATTACATAAGTATGCATTTGGAATTACTCTTGAGTATTGAACCTTTTTGTTATTTTTCATGTAATTTGGCAATTTCCTGCAGTCATAGTGCAAATCTCTTTCCCTTTTTTTATAATCTGTAGTCTATGACATGTGAGGGTTTTATATTATTTATGCATAAGCTCCAAATTTATGTAAAAGCATCAAAAACCAGGATGATGCTGATTTTCGTCTTTGACAAAACATAAATTGAGTTAATCTCTTGCTGAAATAAAATGTACTGGGTTTTCTTCTGTTTTATGGAGAAATGAATACTCACTAAAAAAAAAAAGCTTGTATACGATAGCCATACTCAGAGTGGCACAAACCAAAGGCATCTAAAAATGATTCAAAACGAAAAAGACTTTCGAGTATCGCTATCTCGAAAACCTTTACGATTGTCACACCCCTCGCATACAATTTTTGGTTTGTCTCGTGAAGGCCTATCATTGGATGTTCGGCTGATCACTTTAACTGGAACACCCTGGATATAAGAACTGTGAACTACTTATAATTAACTTACTTTATTTACATAAGAAATATTCTTTCCGTTAGCTTACAACTACAAACTTTATACAAAAAATTATGTAACATAAACTTATTCCGTAAAAAATATATGTCTAATTACCGAGCGGTTCTTCGTCCCCATAGCAAATCTTCATTTCGAGTGGATTATTGTATTACAAGGATTTCAGGATCTCTGGAGGAACTCAAGTCTTGCAATGAAAAAAATGAGAAGAAAGCGTAAGTGACCCCAGTCGGCCCTTTAAAGGTTCATAGTTATTCTTTAATTCACGGTCGAATCTGTAAATCAAATCAAAATCTTTGCAGAATCACCAAAATAGTTTACAGATAAAATCCAGTGCAATACACATTCACGTAAGTAACTGTTATTACACATATGCGAAATTATTTCCCAATTAATGTCTTGTTCCAGGCTACTGCATCCCTCAAAAACCACTAGGAATTGCAAAGCAACAGTTGTTTTCCAACATGACGATGTCAAACCCCATGTGGCACTTTGGTATGAAATTTTACCCCCTCCTATTTACTCAGCTGATTTGGAACCATCTGATTATAACCTATACCGGTCAATGCAAAAATTCCTTAACAGAAAAGAATTCCAAAATTGTCAGGATGTTCGGAAGGTAGTGATAGAACTGTTAGCTTCAACGGATAGGGTTTACTTTACATCCGGCATAAATGACCTAGTTAATAGATGGAGGAAGACTATAGAGAGCAGTGGCCAATATATCATTAATTATTCTTCTTTCGAAGTTTAAATCGGCACTTGAAAACTGAAATGAAAGAAAAGGAAAGAAAAAACCTTATAATATGGGCGGCATTTTACTAAAGTTAGTGTTTATAAGTCACATTCGTTTTGTTGCAAAAAATAATAACAGAAAGAATTGATTTTTTTCAAGTCTAGCATTTTGATATTTTCTGGCTTCCTAATTATTCCAACAGCAGTGAAAGTGGTCTCATAGATCTTACCACATTTTCCTCCACGTGACACTAATACAGTACACGATTGTATTTGTCGATAAGTATTAATTTTAATTTATTCATTGCCTTTTACCGTTTTTGAGAAACTATAAAAATTGACCTTGCCATAAAGAGAATAACAAAAAAAGTAAAGAAGTTATTATTTGACTTTCCACCCTAAATTACTTCTTGAAAAGTTGTTGCTAACCACCATCAATTTCGAAAGTTTGGGCAAGACTCCTTTCAATTTGCTAAAATGATAGAAAACAAAAATCGGCACAAAATTGAAATGATGTAATGATGAAAAAGAAATCAAAAGCCTGCCGAAATTGTATCCTAAAGTAAAAAAAAAGGCGGAGATGCTCAAGGGTACTTCGGATCCGTTCAGAATGGCGCCATGTGTACACATTCTGAAAAGCAATAAAGATATTGTATAACACATTGGTATGCGCGTATATCATTATAATAAATAACGGAATTTTAACGTTCCCAAGTCATTAGGTGCATTAATTGCCGCTACCTCTGATGTTAACCAAAGAAAAACTTGGAAGGTGATCAGTGCGGAGCAAAACAGTTCAGCCAAGTCAGTCAGCGCCAGCGGAGCAAGAAAAACCTGAGCAGAAAGATCAGTGTTAGTATGACAGAACGCTTTGCGCCCAACTGGAAAGATCACTTTTTGTTCCAAGGTCTTTTCGTGGACATTCACTTTTCAGTTAACGACACACTGTAACACATTTATACGTATCCAGATATATCTGCAGGTTATAAGTTATGTATAGGCATATTCGTCCGCATGCACATCGACTTTAGCGAGTTACCTTTTACCGCAGCAGAATGATTAGGTTATTTTCTAATATTTTGCAATTTCTGAAATATTATTTTGCTTCTGTGCATACAAAGTGTGTGTTTGGAAATTAAAAGGTAGTTTCAGACAAAGATATCTCCAGGTGCTCAAATTTAAGCAGGTTGCCAAAATATCAGGTGCATTCGGCCTTGTGGTTGAGGAAACACTATTCATTTATAGAGTTTTATTAGAGAAAGGTAAATACTGGTATTTTTTTTAATAACTATGAAGAACAGAAAATACGACAATGATTCTTTAGGGGTAACGACATACTATAAGAAATCATCATGTAAGATTTTTGTACGATATTGCCCCTTATATGAAGTAGCATTTATTAAAGTGTACTATGTCCCGGGAGAAAGGGTTGCAGAGAAGAGTCGACTTCGGGACTGGTTATCTCAAAAATGAAAGCAAATTAAAAGGAAACTTATGAGTATTGTAAATTATGTAAGATAAATAACTGTTAATTATAGCATTTTTGATAAATTTGCGTATTTATCTGAAAAAAGGGTGAAAATACCCAAAAATTTTGACTATAAAAGTTCGTAGCTCCTAAGAATAGAGGAGTAGAAAAGTAAGTAATCACTCATTTAAAAGCCACTATTTTTCTCTGCGATATTATATTAGACTAGTAGTAAACAATTTTTAGTATAAACTTCATTCTACAGGACAATCAAAAAACTTCAGGTGCCCTTAAGATTGGTCACAGTATAGACTCCGTTTTATTCATTTCGATTTTAGCGCCCGAAAGAATCATATTCTATATTAAAAGCGTCAATCTTGAGTGTACCTTTTAAAGGGGTTTAAAACACAAGAGATCATAATTGGTCGAGGTGGCTAAAGGTCTTCGCAGCCTCCCTTTCACAGCCCCGAAGGAAAAAAAGAGCAACTTTACAAAAGCGCACGCATGCACATGATCCACGTCCGTCTGTATACACGATAACTCGAGAACGAATTGAGCTAGAAGGCTAAAATTTGGTATATATTATTTTCAGAAAATTTGTAGATCTAAGTTCGAAAATGGGGCGAATCATCCCACTTCTACAATAGGCCGCCATATAGAATTTTTGGATTATTGGGTATAATTCAAATAGGGAACAACGTACAGCTGTAAAATTTAGTAAGGAACAGTTTTGTGAGACGCTTGACCAATAAAATGAAAATAGCTCATATTCCCCCACTCCTTGGTTGGACCGCCATATTGGATTTTTGGATTATTGGACATAATTCGAAGGAGAAGCAACCTATTATTTTGAAATTTTGTGTTTTATGAGACTCCAAGTTGGAAAGACAAAAATAGGCCACGTCCCTCCGGCCCTTGGCTTGCCCGCCATATTGAATTTCCAGATTATTGGATATAATTCGAAAAGGTAACAACCGATCACTCTAAAATTTTGTAGAGAAGTTTTATGAGATGAATTATATTTATATCATTTAGGGTAACAAGTAATCAGCCTAAGGCTGATTATATATTTTATGTTTTTGATCAATATGAAGTTCCAAGCAGTCGAAAGTTTGGCCTTGACATTTATTTACTGTCATGACAAAAGCCAATCGTACAAAGGATTATTTTCTACTGAGGACAAACGGCAATACACTCTTTCCTTTAGTGTTAAAAAAAATTCTTGGTATATTGTATACGTATATTGCTGCAAGTTTTCGTTAAAAAGACTTCTCATATTTTTAAATATGAGCCGTTGATTTTGAAAGTGGGGTAAGTCCATTTTTGCAATCGTACTAAAAATTGTTTTATTTTGTTTTAACTAGCTTATATTACTCTTATGCTTTGATTTTTGTGAAAATTAAAGAAATGTGAATTACCACACTTTCAAAATCAACGGCTCATATATCCATGAGTCAGGAGTCCTGACTTGGAAAAATGCTATTTTCCAAATAGCACCTTTTTCAAATTGTTTGGTCTTGAAAAGGACTTTCCTCGTCCTGGAGGTGGAAAATTACTCTATTTTCGAACTTATGACTTGGATAAAGCCACTTTTTATTTGCCATGTTTCCTTTTATAATCTGAATTTCACTTAATGAGGTCTCCATACAACGCCGTACGAATTAATCTGGTTCGTTCGAATTCTTAGTTTCTTATAACGTGGTTTTTCCATATAACGCGATACGATTTAATCGCGTTATAAGGGGGTTGACTATAATAATACTACTAGCTGATGGCCGGTCAGTTAATTTTCCCCATGGTCGTTGCGCATATGTGCTGACTGAGATCCATTATCTCCGAAAATATTTATCTCATACTATAAACGACTTGTCACTATGATTTAGTACGATGAAAATG
>QYTT01095007.1:102085-120195 GCA_006980735.1 Dasypogon diadema
GGCACTGTCCACATTCCTTAAACGATGAAATTCCATCAAATACAGAGGTACAAAGTATTTACAATTCCCAAAAAAAACTAAAACTTTAATACAGCCTTTAGACGTGTATGGCTTTAGGCTGGGGAAAGATTTTTTTAAAACGTTTTCTGATTTAATAATTTTGGAAAATTACGCAGTAACTCTCAATGTACGAAATAATATAATAAGACCACAATTAGTTCCATAATTAGTTCTTTGCGCCTAAATATTTGAATATATTTAAATACGCTAGGTTTAAAGCAGGACCAACCTCAACTGACCATCCCCTTATTATTATATTTTCTTACGTAAGGGAACTAACACCTATCTGAATCGCCGGTACAGAGTATGTCAGCACTGTAATTAACCGTTATATTTGTAAATGTCCTAATATTTTTACATGTTCTTGTAGTATATTCAGTCCTGTCAACACTATTATGCCATACGTCTATATTACCACCTCAAAATTTTGGTAGAAACTGAAAATTTTTCGAAAATTTGACACTTTTGTTAGAAAAATTTTCGAAAATTCAAAATAATTTTACACATGCTAGTTTGTTCTTTTGTTGGTTTGGTCGTGTTATCAGTTGCTTGTCTGCTAATATTATTAACTTTTTTCCTTTTTCATCTGTTCTATCTGTTTGGTTAACTTAATAACAATTACTTGTATGCATGCTTGTCGGGGGGAGCTTAATCTTAACACATTTTTTTGAAATGTGTGAACGATTAATGCGGAGATGGGTAAATGGTTCTTGGCTACACGCTGAGAAGTGCGCCTTCTGAGCTAGAAGGAAAACTCATTATTATTATTAGATACTCCCACTCCTCATTCGCCGACAAATTTTCATTAAAATAGATGAAAACATATCAAAATTATAAGCAGATCTAACAAAAGTTTCTCACATACTCCTCTCCAATCAACAGATGGCGCTTCCATTGCCATAAAATATTTAGTATAGTGTGTGTTGCTTTTACATCCAACCGATGGCGCTGTTTAACAAAAAAATAGGTATATATAAACACACGAATGCAACGTTGTGCAATCGGTGGAGAACTTTTGGAGATTTAAGATTTTGAACAAACGGACATTTACATTTTTATTTATAGAGATTGCTGTTAAAAAAATGAAAAAAGAGCACTTGATGGAACGTATTGTTATTATACAATAGGTATTAATTAAACGAATGAAAATATATATTCTATTTAAAACGATGAAGAAAAGACCAAGATAACCACACAACGTTGATGATAAGGAAGACGCTTTATTTTTGGATAGGTACGCCTGCAGCAGGGCAGAAGACTGCTTGAAAGCAGTTTGCAGATGTCAAATTTCAAAAAGGGTCGATTAATTCTCATCAAAATCTTCAGTTCGTAACTTTTCAAAGTTTAGAAGAATGGTGCAAAATCACGAGAGGATGCTCTACTTTACTAGATCCGGTACAATTGTAACTCCTTTTGATATCCAGTGGCTATTACGTAATTTCGTTTTTATACTCAATTCAGCAGGTGAGCAAGATTAATGGCACGCTAAAGTCTTGTCTTCGATAAGGTAATTGCATTAGGTTGAATAATGTGGCAATTAAACATGAATATTAAATTTTTACTTTGCAGGTAACACATTCTTCTATTTCCTCATCTTTGGAATGCATTTCTTGTTCAATTATAAAGCACACACAACACACCCATCAATTTTCGTACTTCAGTTGCAGTTAATTGCGACCAATCAATCTAAATTGCTGAGTCAAAGCTGGACTAATTTTTTACTAAGCTAAAACGCTCAACTCAGGGTTACCTTAAGATAGGTTGACTTATTTTATCTGGACAGTTACATTATTAGCAACTTCCGAGTTAGGCTTGCAACAACGACTCCAAGTATTATCCGATGAGTGTTAAAAAACTTTAGGCGTTCCTAGTTAAGCAAAAAGTGCCACTAAAATTCAGCAAAAAACTACATCGAACACTCGGGCAACAGCTGCAAAGGTAAAAAAGCGGTTTCACCAAATTAAAATTCCGTAAAACGAGCAGCTTGTGGCCGCTGCGATTCGAATGAAAGTTGTGTCCTTGTGAGCTATTTCATTTTTTTGCCCTGTTTTCCTCTTACAGTTAAAATTTTTTCCGTTTAATTATTTTTATACTATTTTATGGGTTCTTGAGAGAACTTACTTAGCATACCACAGTCTCTGGCCTAAAGAAGTAAATGCTACGCTTAATTGGTGACCTTAAACCTTTTTTACGTTAAACTAAGCGCGTCTTGTTTTACCTTCAGGCGGAGTTCTTTGACTCTCTCTCCTGGTTACCGATAATTTGCTTAATTAAAAATGCACCTTTGCTGCAATTGGCCACATCATGTCTTTGTTCCTTATGGAAATATATGGTACCTACTGCTTCGGTCGCTTATACTTTTATAATTTTAATAAAGGTAAATGACGCATCATTGCAGAGTTTTTGTTCCGGAAATTGAAAATGTGTGCTTCAGATCAGGAAGTCAAGTGACTGGTTTCACTGTGAGACTTTAAAAGTCTCCCAAATAAATTAATATTCATTCAATTTTGAAATGAAAAGAAATTCAGAAACATAATCCTATTACATAATTGAGTAGAATTTCAGGAAAGATTTCAGAAGAAGGGAAGTAGATTTATATCCAAATAATGCTAGTCCACCAAGATATGCCGTCAAACAAAATTCGAGTTGGGACTTGTCTTGTGAGGATCAATCGAGTTTTTAAGAAATTTAAGTGAGATTCCAGTTTCAGAAACGAAACGATATAAAAACGACTTGCACCTAACATCAAAGACAAAAATCAGAAGCTTTACGAAATTGCTTGGTGAAGGGAATATATTGCATCAGAACATTTGAAAAGAGCAAAGTTTGATAATTCTAAATTGGCTTATGCACTTGGATTATTGGCAAATTCGTGTGTTTTTATTGTTTAGTATGTGGTTATACCAAATATATCAAAAGTATTCAAAATACCGCGTAAGAAATGCATCTCCCTTTCATGTAGTACAATAAGATGAGGAAGTTGCAGGGAGAGGGGGTGTTCAAAAGCCCAGTTAAAACTTTCAACTGCGCTTTTGAAGACCCCCTGTATACAGGGCCTCTATAGAGGTCATCTCCTCCTTTCGTTTGAAACAACACACGTACCGATTACTTCTACATTTCCCGAGAAGTACTTGAGGTGGACTTGAAAGTACTTAACGTGTACTGGGCCTTTGAATCTTTAAGTCCCGGTACTTTGTACTGGTATTTGAAATTTTTTAAGTACAGGTACTGGTACTTGTACTGGAGCTGGTACTTGAAAGTTTACAGGTCTGTTGAGTTTACACATAACTTGTATTAGTTTTCATTTCAGTGGTGTAAACTTCTATTTTGAGAGTCGCACAATGTATTGCATAAATAACAAAATTTAAAGCAACACATTTGAATACGTGTGACCACTTTATTTGTGTTCCTTTTCGATGCGGTTTATTGCTATGGAAGAGCTTTGTATGTATCTGCTTATAATCTACAAAAGGGTGCTTTAACGAGTTATTATAGTCCTAACATATCGGCATGATTTGAAGCAAGACATATTATGATATATCCTCCTCATTCCAAATATCAAACGAAAAGTATTTCACAAGAAACAGTTTCATAATTACCTCGTCCCAAATGCAATATTTAATCTCTCTACCTTCACACTACGGATTAGTTCGTACTTACACTTTTTTACTTTTACACATCCAAACTAATTTACTATTTATTCATTTACTTTTGATATATAAGACATAAGTAATTATAATCTGCGCAAACATTAACAAATTCTAGCTCTAATAGTTCATTAAACTTTCGCGTTTTTCAACTACAAATTAGTTTTAATTGCTATATAATTTTTTTTGCAAAACATGTCACCTGTTAACGCTTGACTTTAAGTAATACTTCATCGTTTGGTTTTATTGTCGAAAATTTACACGAAAATCGCGGTTATTTCCCGGATGCTACTATAACAGGGTGGTGATAGCATTATCTAGAATTCAACCACTTTCGTGGTTTGGCTTTGCTTTGCAGTCGTGAGAAGCTCATTTGCTTTAATTACTTTCCTGGCAATATTCTTCGTTCTGATAAAAGTTATCAGTATGAATGCAAGTAGAGGTGACATGTCCTCAATCTCGTATCGTATTTTGAGTGATTTTTGATTGTTGTTTATTCAGACAATCTCGAAAATTTACATAATATACCAGCACTTTTCATCCATGTTGTCACCGATTGGGAAATATTGCATAAAATGCTATTTATATAAAGGTTTCTCGGCACCGCAAAGTGAAGAGATTATTTTGCGTGGCTATAATTTTGGAACATTCAATAAAATAAATTTGATACTTGCAAGAAGAAAAAAAAGACATGGCATTTGAAGGTGAATTGTTTAACTAAGCCTGACCATTTCTAATTCCGGCCCAGGTGAAAGTATATTATTATTTGAAGCCAATAGATCGCCTGGAGTAAGACAAGCCTTTACTAAATTGCAACTCTTCCGTTGTTGCACTATCACTGCATAAATTGAACAGAAAATGCCAAAAGTTTGCTGCCGTGCATTCACTTTTCAATTGGCCGGTGTAGACTGCATTCTTCTCCTCTTCATTTTCAGGTATAAATGGAATCAAGACTGGCGAGGAAGAACAACATCCCCTGGTGAACTGTGCGCTCAGTTGAATCATAAATTCCAGCGCAGTTCCTACACGAGTCTCTCCTCTCGCTCTGTGTCCGTTAAATAAATTTATGTAAAAGTGATTATATAAAGCTCATTTGCTAAGTAGTCTTCCGTACTTTAATCACCATCTGAAATCTTTTCTGAATTTCAATTTGGAATCATTGGGCAACTCACCGTCTTAGCAGCATCCATCCAACTGCAGCAGCTGTGAATACCGCTTTCATTAGTAATTTCATTGTAACGATAAATTAAGAGGTTCGAGCCCAAGTCACTTAAATAGAAAAACTGTAGCACCTATAATTTTGCAATTTTTAACTTGTTATTAGCTGGGCTCCGAGCGCAGATAAAATGCATTTTTATTTCTTTGAACCTAGTTTTTGCGACCTTGCAAATATGTATGCTTTTTATTGTAAAATATTTTAATTGGCTTGCAGAAAATTAGCATGATAGGAGCAATTAAACGTTTGCATCAAGATATTTTACAGCACAATTTCGTAACTACGATATGTTATGAAGCGTATGTGAACGCAAATTAGATACCCAAAAATATTAGCTGTGTTTTTTGCACAAGATCAATTTTTATACAGATCTTCGATATGAATCTTTAAAGATCGGGAAATTAGTACTTACTCTCACATATAGGGGCATTTTTCTAGTCTTAGATGTTGGTACTATTTGCTGTCAAACTCAAAGAGTGATTTTAAAAGTGAGCGAACATGTACTCTTATAAGATTGTAAAGAATAAAAAAGCAAGTAAAATTTACGTCTTAGAAATATTGCACGTTATTACCTAGGGCATAATAAACTAACGCCTTAAAATTAGCAGCTGTCAACTTGACAATGATTATTCCGTACTGCCAACGTATAAAACTAATTCTAAAAAGATCCTTGTCGTGTTTTTGCATACAGCAAAAAAACACAGCTAGTGTAGTGAACTAATTGACCTGCAACACTAAGATGAATGTATGCAGGGGATGTTCAATACAAGTTATTTTCAAGAAAATGACACAAAATCCCCTCTTTTTACCTCCTCTTCTTTTCCCAGGAATCCTTCTTTCTTTCCCACCCTTTCCACGTTCTTTCGGCACGATCATTGTTTTTGAATACGAGCTCGGAGAAGGTTCATTCGTAGAACTCCACGTTCACATCGCCATGCTAGCCTGCAAGAGTGCCGGCCATCATATACGCCAACATGTCTTCTGGTCTGGCGAAGTCCTAGAAGCGGCTGTGTCGGCGAGTCGGAAGAGGAGCCTCCTAAAAATAAGAGCTCTTTTTAGCTTCCACCACGCTGAGCGTAAAGTCGGAACGGATACTCTCGTGATTCCTCTAAAGTCTCCTGCCCTAGCTCAGTCTAGAGAGCATGAAGCTCACTTGAGTCTTGACTCTGGCCTTAGTCCCATAATAAGTGACGTTATGATAACAAATAATGTAATTTTTAGCAACTTTTTCTACATTATTCGAGCACGAAATCACGGTCTGCCCTAAATTATATTTTATCCTTTAATTTATTTTTTCTTTATTTCACTTTAATTAACACATTGAGTGCTAAACGTGGTTGTAAAAATACAGCCGAAGATTGGCAACAAATGCTATCGTGTTTTTCCCTGGTCGTCATGAATTTTTGAAAAGACTTGTATCTCATATTGCAGTGGAACGAAATGAAATTAAAGCAGATAATAAAATAAAAAACTCTATGCTGCATTCGCTAGCACTTTTTGAGATGGAATATAAAAAACGCGACTGCTTTTTTAACTCTGGCTGTTCCATTACAGTCCTTTCTCTCGGCTTTATTTCTTTGATTTTTCCATTTTTTTTCATCGGATCTGGTTACACATTTTTACCCTCATTTTTCTGAATATTTTACTAAGTTTTAATTTTTCGGTTTTCTTTCTTGTGATAAAAGGAAAACTTGACCTGTGTGAAGCGAAAACACAGAGAGGGCCGATAATTATTTCTAAGGCTAAGGGAAATTTGTTAACTCAGTGCAATAACATCAAAACAGGTCAAAATTCATTCCCTGTGAAATGCCTACCACTTCAGCTTACAAAAACGTTTAAAACTAAACAAGGCTTCTTTGCAATAGTTAAAAATTTAATTCTTTGCGACTAAAATGAGAGGTACACGTTGTTAGCATTTACACGCATTCCTTGTCGTAATTTAACACATTTAATTTGAACTACCAACAAATGTGTCTGCAATCAATTTTAATAAACGCCAATGTTTTCTTCATATTGAAAAAAATTTCAGTTCATTGCCTAAACTTTTCTTTTCTCCGTACAGAAATTCTAATACAGGTTACATGCAAATTACATTGATATCGGCAAACTTTTCTATATGTGCATAAAACACACATACCTTAGTCCGTTCAAGTTCCGATATTTACTAGATACTGTTCACTTTGCTTGAGGAAAAGAGCATCCAGAAAAGAACTGAAATCCTTAATGAATCTCATGCAAGTGATTTAATCAATCCATTAAAATTATTGCATATTTTCTGTTCCCCAAGTGCATATCACGCGACGAAAACCCAGACTTTAATCTTAGACTTTCTTCGATCTCACGTAGTTGCTAGGTTCATCAAAAGCAGAAGAAAGTATGGGAGACTATGACGCATCAATGTGTCGAGGTTATCGCCCAAATTAGCTTCAAAAATATTTCTTCATTATTCTGTTTCCTTGATCAACCTCAACAATGTTTTGATATCAGTCTGGTCTGATAAATAAGGAATTAAATAGACGAGCGCAGATAATATATTTATACTTTGTATCAAATTTGTACATATGCAATTTCATTCGACGAGTTTATTTTTGATTATTTGAGGGCAAAGATAGGAGAATTTCAGATTGAAATAAAAACTCTGCAACAGAAATAACGAGAATAAGATCTGTGGCTTGTATGCAGTTTTGCAAAAAAGTCATACATATTATATTCTAAGTATTTTGTACCTCACTTAACCGTACGGATAAGCATTTGTTCTTTTCTAACACATGTGTTAAAAAGACATGCTTATCCTTAGTAAATATGACGTGATCGTTTTCAAACAATATTATTTACTCCTTGGGATGTTCTGTCTCTTTTTCATTCAGTATTAAGCATAGAAGCTGACAGCGACAAAACACGGACAATATATTCTCCGGCAAATTTTCAACTGGGTAGATGATATGTTTTTTTGTCTTTTGGGTGTACGATACAATCGTAATGAAAATCGTCATCCGACTACTTAGAAGACTAGCGCCAAGGGGTGGTAATCTATTGCGGAAAGGTCAGGTGAATATGGTGGGCAAAACAAAACTTTATAACCTAACTGAAGCTTTTGTATTGTTATTTGTGCGATATGTGCCCGTGGATTATCATGCAATAGGATAGGCCCATCCTGTTGACTAAAACTGGCTTCTTTTGCCTCAATTTATCGCGCATTATTTCAATTTCCCTATAATAGAAATCAGTGGTAATTGCTTGCCAGGTGGGAAATACGAATAATGCACAATACCCTCATTGGTCTAGCATACAGTCAACATGTGTGTGGCCAATAGCAGATCCCCATTTGAATAACTGACCAATGCTAGTTTGACATTTTAATACAGAACCAAAAAATTTACACAAGATTGTTCATATGCCTAGAGCTGAAATCGTTGACCTTGTGATAACTTTATGCAGGGTCATTCAGACCAAGGTAACGCGGGGTATATCGCGTGACTTCCCCCTCCCCCCAAAATCCCCCCTAACGAGTTACAGCCCTCAAATGACTTGACTTTGGATGGAAATGATTGCTCATAACTTTCGAATTAACCAATGGTCCTTATTATTTGTGATTTATTTGAAAGCTATCACAAGTATCTTTCTTTTGGTAATTCACTTGTTGTTATCGACGAATTATTCTTGGAGATATTATCAAAAATAATGGAAAATTTTCGATTTTTTGCCTAGAATTTTGAAAAATAAAACCATTTATTTCAAAAAATTTATTCTACGGAATTTAATTTTATTATTATTGTTTAACAACGCCTCCGATGTCGCCTTTCTTCCGCAAAAATCCGTAACCGGCTACCTCAAAAATTTTCCAACGAAAAGTAATAAAGTGTATTTACGATGGACCCAAAAAAGACTGAAATCGAACCAACGGACCTCCCGATTTCCGGTCGGATGCTCTAACCATTAAGCTACCCTACCCTTTCGGCTGCCCCTCATCGTGCCAATCAATAGCCTATATAGGATTATTAAAATAAATGCTTTAAAATTTACCACCACTAGGAATTCAAATTTCTCGATCCTAATAAATGTTTCCTCCAAAAATAAAACTTTGGGAATTTCCTAATAGCATAAGAGGAAACGATTTTCGTACCTAAAACAAATCTGTTTCTGTTCAGGTATGGAATACCAATCCCAGAAATATCGTAAGCTTCTTTGAAAGCTTACATCTGTGATATTTCAATAGGCACAATGAGGGACTGAACTGCCTCTTATCTTAATCCAAACTGATCTAATAAAACTAAGTTCAGTCGGGACAGTGATTAGAGGCCTGGAACTAGTTATCCTTAATTTCTAATAACATTTTATATCATGATACGTATCATGATATAAAATGAATATCATGAAATTAGGATTAGGAGAACTGACAATGGATTTTCAAGCATGAGGCTTATAAGATTTGCAGAAAAGTCTGTACTACAAAATGTCACTAAAAGTTAAATGATATATGACAAGTGCGAGTTGAACTCGCTTTGGGTAGGTTCCGAACGATGAATATGTTATCCACCATGTTTTTTTAAATCTGACTCAAATACGTGCACTCGCTAGGCCTGTGGCGTCCTTGACCAATTTGCCACTTGAACATTATTGTAGGTACTTAGCGCGGTAAATACGACAAGTGATTAAGACCAAACTTAAAATTGCAGTTGAAAAACATGCTCTCCCATACATTTCAACTGCAAATGTAAGTTTGTACAATATCGAGAAATTTACCATGTTATTTTAAAACTTCTTATAGGTTTTCCTGTAATCTATAAGTAAAGAACTATTGTCAGTATTTTTTTCAAAATTTTAGGTTCAGTAGTTTCGGCGATAAGGGGGGGCGGGATTGTCAAAACTATTTATTTTAAAATTATAAAAAAATATTTCAGACAATACAAGAAATACATATCAACTTAATCGGTCCAGTAGATTCGGAGCAAATTGGCTGTGACAGACGGACAGACAGACAGACACACGAGTGATCCTATTAGGGTTCGTTTTTCATTCGGACGTACGGAACCCTAAAAACGAGATTTAAATGAGTGAATCTATCCATAATGCACCGGACTTGGGGCTTCTGGAATGAATACATTTTGCAAGATGAACACGAAAATCTTCTTAGAAGAAACCGCAGAATATAAAACTATAGGACTTTTGTTTGTAGGCAGATTCAGAAACAAAACCTCTTAACCATATAATATGAATTATTGAGTATATTGGACGAAATTCCACTAGATATTTATCTTGCGAAAATTTTTATCTTCTTATTTTCGGTGCTAATGCTGCCAGGTTATCTTTTGAAAAAGCCACGGTTTCCTTTTGACACCCGATTCCAAAATAATTGGAAAAAACATGAGCTTAAGATGATACTAGATATGAAAACGAGGCTCAGTAAATTGGTAAAACTTATGTAGAAAACAAAAGGAAGTTGAAATCCATTCTACAGGCAGTCTTTATAAAGAATCAGGAAACTTTAATTCACATTTAAGATTAATGCCGGATCCTGGTCAAAAGTAGAGAATCTTACAATTTATATTGTTTTGGATCATGAGAGAAAATCTAGTACAAAGACCGAGAGAACAACCACGTAAATATACTTCAAAGCAATTATGATACTTTACCCAAAACAAAGTTTGTATTGCATAAGAGCATTAGGGAAACAATAAAACACCACGTGAAAGCAATTTTTTTGAGAATTTCACTTATCTTTTTAGCTGTGCAATTTGTAACGCTGCAATACTTAAAAGTAATTTAATAATATACACCTACTCAAAGCAGTGCTAGAGAAAATAATATTTAAATAAAAACCCCCGGCCAAGAAAGTTTCTCAATAAAAAGAGCGGAAATGACGTAATTCGATTTTATGCATTTAAAGTTTATTATGACGAGGATCTAAGGGGTAAGGGTCTCTTTTCTTGCAGCGAAAGTTTATCTCTTCTGAGAAATGTGATATATTACCTTAATTAAGCAAGAAAATCACCTTTTAAAGTGGCATTAGTGAGGTAAACAAAATTAAACTCGTAACTGTTGTTGCTGATCATAATTTACTGCAGTATATCAATCACTTGTGTCCCCGTTCAATTTCGTACTACTATTAAATATTCAAAAAACAAACAAAAAATGAGACAGGCGATGCATTCACTTTTAATAATTCTAGTGTCATAACGAAATCACTGCAATAGTTACATCAAGGCTGAAGGTGCAATTATTTTTAAACAATTAAATCTTACAAAAATACCAGATTTTGCAGTACGTGGGTATTGTAGTTGCCAGGTGCCACCACTTTTCGCTTATTACTTGCGACGATTTCTTTTAATTTAATAATAAAATTGTAAAGCAATCACCGAACCTTCACTCTGAAAACTCGTTTTATTAGCCAGATATCCGTCAAGAGCCGATAATAATCCTATGCGGTATGGTACATCTTGTCACGCTTCCATGCATTAGGTAATGCTATTATCTGGAGGAGAATAGAGCCTACCCAAATCGACTGCAATTTCTTACTGACAAAATCCGTTAAAATGGGAAAATCGAAAGGTGAGACCTACGATCCAAATGTCGGCATGCTATAACCGTTCGATTCTTATTACCAAGTGGACTCTTGCTCTTGCATAAGCCAATAAATCCAATCCGATGGAAGTGTCAGTGTCATCGTTTTGGAATCAGCCCAGCAATAAAGACGTATTCCACTTTTGGTTAACGAGCTCGTGAATTGGATTTACTTTTTATCTTGGCCGATCAATTCCGAAAAATCATAAAATCAAGCAATTGTCGATTCTCCTAATAAATAATACTCTATCTAATATAATCGTATGAAATACATTTTCCGGTCTTCATTGCAATAGTTTGTCCATGCTTTTTGCTCTCTGAAACGTGGTCAGACTTTTCCGGGTTTTCTTTGCTTTTCTAGATTGTTAGTGCATGAACATATTCATCTTTCGCCCAACCAGATATTGATGAAAATTATATTAAGCTGCAGCAACTAACTGATAACGGGAAGAGTACACTAACTAAGTGAAAGGCCAATAATTGAAGGTAAAAGTAGGCATCAACGTGGAAGTAACAAACTGCGGGTCGATTGCCTCAAGCGAAACATAAAACGATTGTTTCATGTTAATTTATTTAAATAATTAATCATTTGCAAAAACACAGCAAATAATATATACTACAAATAATATGTTAATAAAGCAGTCCGTGAATAGTGGTCGAGCCTACTTTCAAAGTAGCATCTGCAGTAGCATTTGCATGAGTCCCTTGTAAGTGGAGACTGGGGAGTCTGTTGTTATTCGATAACACTATGAAATTTCACATCGACAAGATTATGAGATAGATCGGCTAGATTGTGTGATAAGAATAATCATAGGCTTAATTCAATTCTTAATGGTTTTAGTAGACGCTAATGGGAATCGAACGTCGTAGTCCTTTTTAAGGGCTTTGTATAACAAATACCTTAATAAGTTCGGTCTACTGTTTGTAACACCTTGGAGAAGTCATCGTAGGCCCATAAAAGTTATTAGATTCGTACTCAGGATTTAAAGTTATGTCGATTAATGCATGTCCGTCTGTCCGTCCATCTGTTAACACGATTACAAGGGAACGAAGCAAAGTAAGAAAGCTGAAATTTGCTATGTGAGTTTATTTTATTTGTGAGGTTGAGTTCGCCGATGAGAATAATCGGCCCACATAGCACACCTTTTACCCGAAGACGTTTAACCCAAAAAATCTTCAATATTTGTTTTTATTGAAACTTAATAATTTAAAATGTCTATCAAACCAAATCAGAAAAGAAGAAGATTTAACAAATTTCAAATTTACTTGTAGCAAACAACTTCTTTTGCTTTTAAATAATATAAAATACAAAGATCTTTTATAATAGACTGAAAATTGGATAGTAAGATTCCAAAGACGAATTTCGTCATACCTTTCATCCGATAACCGAAATCAGAAACAAAAAATATATTTTTTCTCTAACTTAAAAAGGTATTTATGCTATACAAGGTGTCGCCGTTGAAGTGACCCAACGGACGTCCAGTAATAGGTCTCCAATTATATGGGAGAGGAGGGGAGATGCCGTATAGTAAGCTTGGTTTGTGTACCAGTCTAATACACTTGGCTTTTAAATGAATGAATGCTTATTTAAAAATATCGGACCATATGAATAAAATGGAAGCAATTGTTTTTGCTTAGCTTTTATAGTAAATACTTCAACAAATGCTTTGTGCTTCTGAAAAAAACTTATTATTGGCACTGAGATCTGCTTGGAAGTGACTGTAAAAGCATTTACTTGATTTGTATTCATCAGGCTCAGTGTTCTAAAACTAGACAAGTTCAGGCACAGGAAATAGAAAATCAAATAGAACATTGTACTGAGCATAATATGCCTGATGAATAAAAATAAATTAAATGCTGAGTAGCGTAACACACCACTTTCTTAAACATTATTAGATAACAAATAATGCAGAAATAATCAAAACAAGAATTTTAAATAAAAACAAATATTGGTAAATGCCCATTATGAAAATGCGTCATTATGGGAAGAGCAACGTGTGGCTTCTCCAAATGTAGGTTCACTGTTACAGCATATCACATACGTGATTTAGGAAATAAATTTGTGCTTAAATAAATCCTTCACAAAGATGTAAATTTTGCTAAGGTTGTGAATAAAAATAATCATATTGTGCGATTTTACACCAAAAAATATAAATCTTTTTTATGACGGAAATTTTGTTTTGAAAGTGGGACAAGTCATATTTTTCAAATAAACGAAAATCGAAATGTAAGTGTAATTTAAGTCCTTTAAAATATATTTTTACTATGCTTGTAAAATTGGATTTTCAAGATAAAGGACTCATATCTATCTGACATAGAATATGTTTAAATTCCGTTTAGAGCCGTAACAAATTGTCAATTATTAACCAAAATTCTTTTATTTATCTTAATATTACATAATAGGTCAATAATAAAAAGGTTATATCCCCAAAGTACAATAATTTAGTACATGGATATCGTTTCTATTCTTCAGAAACAATAGGCCCATTAGTTTCTTTCGAAGTCATAACTCCATAAGCTATCTGAAACCGTATTTACCCCTACCTCTGCATCTGAGATTTTTTGATGATTTACTGCATACATCCGGTTTTTCTCGTTAACTGTTTTGTTAAGGGAATTTATAGTTTGAGCACAAGCAAAAGTATTTAAAAAAGAGGCTGTGCTGTGTGCATCATAGGGTTGATCCCTGAACTTAGGCAATACCTTAAAAAAATCATCACGAAATTGAGTTCCACCTATTTGGAACAGACTATAGAAGCTTGAGCTCATTAGATGCCGGGACGCATTATTTGTTTTAATACATCGTATTTTCCTTCTATAATTTCTGTAATTGGAAATCCCAATAGAATTGTATATAATGGAGCAGAAATCCTTAAAAAATAACGAAAACCTTTTTCTACGCTTCTTAACAGCATAGCCTTTTGCAACTATATTTGTTATTTTATTTGACTTGAGTTATTATTATATACAGGATGTTCCGGTTTGAGGTGCGCATCCAAAAATTGTATGTAAGGGCTTAAGGAAGGAGCTATTTAGTTATACCAATAAACTAAAATTTGGAATTAAGTTTTCGATTTTTTTTACACGTATGACGACACCGCTTAAGTTAGGGTTGGTAATCTGTAATATAAATTGCTTTCATATTTTACGCTTGTCTGCACATTTTTTGAGTATTTTTTTGAATATTGATTTGTGCTTTTGACGGTACAAGAACTCCAAACAAAGATCTATGCTAAAGACTTTTAAGATGTCCCTTTTGTTTAACTATAATGAGCCGTACCAGGTTTGGAGAAATTATGAAAATTTTACGTTTTGATGTTAGAGATCAACCAGAATCTAGCGGCGGTGAAGTGATAAGTTTACACCGCTTTATATTTCAAAAGATATGATTTTGTAAACACTACCAGAATCCTCAATTTTTCCGCTTTTTTCAATTTTTCAAAAATTCATATTTCCAAAAATAATTGACTGAAAACTAAAATATTTCACATAAATTGTTTAATGCCCTAACGCTAACCGAATAATTTAGCAAAATTTTCATTAAAATCTGAAATAGTCGACTCAAAATCGTTGATCAATTTTCCATGAAATAACTTAATATTATTATACTGTTATATTAAGTACGAAATATCTTTTCGGTATCACAGGAAATGCCTTTTTGCTTCACATCGAAAGCCGTAAATTTCGAATAATTTTAGCGGTTAACTAATTTTGAGCAATCCAAATTCAAGAATGGCAACTGAATTCAGTTTTATAGTATTTTTAGAATATCCATTTGAGTACTGAGTATAACAGTTTTGTTCGTGAAACGAGCGTCATCGCTATCTACAAAATTTTATTACTATTTGTTACTGAAGGCTTTCTTTGCATTTTTCAATTATGTTTATTAAGGAATTTATGAATTTTTCTTTTACAATTAAAAACCTGAAATCTAGAAAAGCGTTTTTTTTCATATTACACTGAAACCGCATTTTAGTCAGCAACACCGCAGAAAATCGGTCGCCGTTCAATGTCACTCCAGTGGCTAATAAGACCGGCAAAATCCTAAGTAACTGACAAGTCTGTATTATCATAGACGTCTGCCTGTGCGTTGACACCGTGAAAATAACAAGTCCGCTGCAGTGGTACAGTTGAACTTGTTTACGCAGGGGGGAGCCGCGCCTATCCAGCTAATATGCAATTATTTTTTAGATTGAATTTTTAGCCAGATATTTATTATTTAACGATGTTTTTGCGGAGCACCTTTTCTGCTCTTTTTGCCCAGATTGCTGTTATTTTCACGAATTACTGATACGGTGATTGTGGAACAGAAAAACAATTTGACATTTGCCCGCGAGCTTCATAATTTGTTTATTAAATAAGGCCATAGTCGCGGTGAGGGTGATGCTGAGAATGATAAAATGCATAGCACTGTGGAGGCTCTGATAAACTTCAATGCACTCCAACATTATGAGTTCCGGCTATTTTGGTGCATACGTTTAATCGCCATGTAATTTAAGATGTACTTTTATTTGGGATTTAAAAAAATGACTGACTGACAACGAGCGGAATGAATTAATTAGTCGCCGACTTTCGAGCTTCGTGAAATATTTTTTGATGCAATGTTGAAATTTTTTGTGGTTTTCTGACCTCAACGGAGTATAATGAGATCCCTCAAGGCAAAAGGAAATGCTTAATCTCCTTATGGTAGTCAATAATCTTGCACACTCTAGACACGCTTGGACCTATTATCTAACCAAGTGGAGCTAGTCCTTAAAAGGGGATAACATTTTCCAAGTACCGACGCTGAGTTGAAGCTAGGGGCGGCCGCTCAATTTTGTAGTAGGTAGGTGAAAATTATGAAAACATAAAATCACTAAATTCAAAGGGAGTTGAGGCATTTGTCCTTTAATACCATCCCAGAAAACCCGTTTACAGGAGTAAAAAAATGAATTAGGCGATCCAGCCGATTGGGCTATATCATAGGAAAAATATTATGATCGTTTTGTATGTGTGTTTTGAGGAAGAAAGTAAAAATGTATTGAGCACTTAATTTAGCAGTCCATTGAACTAGAGATCTCTCATCCTAAACGAATTTCTATCTAGGTTTAAATAGCTGTATAACAGTATAACTCAGATAAACACCTAGATCCGATATCGTTAGAGCAATACATTTACTTGAGGTTAGATTCTATGCACACTAAAAGTTGACTTCAAACTGGCTTGGAATTCATGTAACTTGAACCCGACTCGTAAAGTCATGTAGCCTCAGTCAGAATTGTTAAGTTCAGACAGCGATAGTGAGAGCGTAAGCACAGATTAAAACTTTAATTCAGTTTAGCGTCTATCTGTTGTAACTGTGCTCACTTACGAAGCAAATCTTCAGCAATTTTGCGACACTCATCAAGCAACACGTGCTTGATAGTAGCCAGATAAAAGTCGATTTTATTTAGTGATCTTATTTGAATCAGATCAGCACATTCAGCGCAGTCAAGGCTCAGGCGTTACCCTATGATGCTATAGTATAGCCTTGGCGAAAATTAAAATAGGAACGGGGAGAAAGGGATTAGGATGTCGTGTGAAGGTGTCAATGCACATTCTGCTTGAATAGCTGCGGTCTGTAGTCCTGGGGGAAAACAGAAGATGGTAGTTTGTCCCACATTCGTACAGTTCAGTTCAAGAAGGGTTCTTGGAACTTCACTGTTTTGCTAGATCTTGTCTCAAGGACAAAAGGGTGAAGACGGCTCGAAACGCGGGTATTACGCATAAGGATTAATCTACAATGAATCAGACCAGATATTTCGTTAGAGTAATGTCCATTAAAGTAGCAATAAAAGGTCATTGTCGCTTGCATTTATGCTCCAGGGAATCAATTTTGGAAGTAATTACATCATCGCCAATAAGCTTTCTTGTACTTTGCACAACGCGGACAATGCGTTAGAGATGACACCTTCCAAAGTGACACAAATGGAATGGTCAGAAAAGAAACTTCCAATCCAAGTAAGAAGCGTAGGGTCAAGGCCATATGCGACCCTTTTAGCCAAGACCAAATGTTGGGAAATTTCGCTAAAAGTGCGGAATGTCAGACTCTGTCAAAGGCCTTCGGGATGTTCAACGCGAACACTTTTGACTCGCCGAAGTTATGGAGACAATGACGCCAACGCTCTACACGGAATGTCATCAGAATACTTTTATTTTATATTTTGCAGTTTATTTTGCTATTTTATTTTGTTCCTTTGTCTTATTTTGTTCATTTATAATGTTATTATAACTGTGAAATCTTAATAATAAAAATTAATTTTTAATTTCCTATCAAACTATTATTTTTTTCATATTCTCAGAGAATAACCATTTAAATAACTATAACAAACTGCCAATAACTTTTTGAAATAAGACCAAATATGTTTTTTTTGCCTATAAAACACCCATAGCAGACGTGCTTACTGGTGTGCACAGGGTCCTAAAATGTTAAGTGCAGTATGGCCACGGGTCCCCAAGGTAAAGGCATAAGTGTCCACCGGTGGACATATGGCGCTCAACGTGTTCATCAAGTGACTTATGATATAAATAATTGAAGGAAAAATTATTATAAAGAAGATTTATAAGATCTTGTAAAAATAATGAATTTGTGACGAATTTGAAACGAA
>QYTT01095007.1:132797-145509 GCA_006980735.1 Dasypogon diadema
TGTACATTATTGAAATGGCCCGTATGAATAATTTTCGTAAAATAATTGATTATTGTGCTTATTAAAAATAGAGTGATTTTGTATCTTATACACTAATCAAGTATATCCGTCATATGACTTTTTTGTGGTTTGGTCTCAATAGAAATTGTTCCCATGTTAAGAAGTTGTTAATTTCTCAAAATAAATTACTTTGACCAGCTATTTGAGTCAACTTTGTGCATTAATTTTAGTCTCTTACTCAAGTCTTTGGTACCTTTATCAAGTTTTTATTCTAACAAGAAAGGCTAATAAGAAACACAAAATTATGTGCATGAATGAAGAAAAACCTGAAGAAAGAAAGCAACAAGCCCTCGATAGATCAATAAGTTAGCAAGTAGGTATATCAAATTATAAAAAATTGTGTGTACTTCACCCTTATAAGCAGGCGGTTAAAATTAAAACTTAAATTTTAAGCAAGCATACGTTACATCTTCCGTAGTATCAGTAAACTAAATTCTAAGACCTGCTGACACCAATGAAAATAAATTTTACTCGCGAGTAAAAGTTACTCTTACTCCAAGTTAAAAATTTTTAGCTGCTAAAAATCAACCTGAGTAAGAGAAGCAAAATTTCTGGAAGTCAAAACGCCAAATGTGAATTTGAAAAATATGTGATTTCTAGTAAATATAATTAACAAATTGCATAAGGAAGTTAAAAAAAAACAGAAATGTACACAACCCAATGAGCTGTCCAAGCAAGTCACAGGTAGGGCTGCCAGATTCCCGGATTTGTCTGATTTTCCCAGATTTCCAATCAGTCTGTGTCTAGATTTATACCCTTGAACCCCAGATTCCATATAACGTTCAAAAATTCATAAGCTTTATAAAAGGAATATTATTAACAAAAGGTTTATTGTAAAATATAACTTATCTAGAATTACTGATTGATATGCTTAATTTATACAAAGGAATGCTCTACTATGGAGCGTCAGAAAAATATATTTTCTTTTCTTTTATATTTCTTACATCCCCGAATTGTTTAAAATAAAGTCTCAGAACGATTTTATGGTATTCGAGATTTTTAGAAGTTACATGGTATACCCTATGTTGGTCGACGCAACTGTTGGCGTGAGGTTCATCATGTTTGATAGATATAAAAAATAAATTCTTTAGGCTTACAAATCCTTGCCGGATTGGTGCTCATTCAAGCTAACATTTCAGCGATGATAAAATGTCTTTCAATAGAGTTAGTGTATCTAGAAAAGCTATTAGTAGAACCCTTGCTATAATTGGGGAAGTCAAAAGGATCGACAAAACTGTTCCCCATGAATTCAACAAATATCAAAAACTTGATCGTTTAAAAATTGGCTAAGGGGATATCAAACCCTGGAGACCTAAAAAATTATATGGTCCTGAAACTCAAATATCTCGAACATTGCAGAGATCTTCTAGATTATTTTGTTAAGCAACACCAGAGCTTCATTTCTTCGCAGTTTATTTAAAAAATTCCTCAATTTTAATTTTTAAAAAATGTAGTCCTGTGTTTTAACAAACATCGCCGCAGTACTGCACTCTCCGAAGAATGGAATTAGAATAGATTATCTATAATGTAGCGTAAGATTTTTCGAAAATATTGAAAATTAGGAAAATGTAAAGTATAATTTAAATATTAAAAAATCCTATTGTTTCGAGAAAAACACATTTAAGAATTTTAGTGCAATCAACCGTCTACGCTACTTTAGTCGGTAACAAGTAAGAAAACAATTTAAACCAATAAATCTCACTGGCAACGAAAAGGGATTGATATTCTGCTACGACCCGGGAACGTTGAAGCACAAACTCTGATTTGACGCGATGTGTCGACCTATTTTTCCGAATTTCAAAAAATCCCCCTGTTAAGCTTTAAAAATATATAGAAAAGAAATAATTTCAATTTTTTCAGCGATTAACCACACTTCGTGCTGCTCATTTCCTGGGAAGAAGAAATAATCCTTTCTTGGATCATTACTTGTGATAAAAAATGGATTTTCCTGGATTGTGGAAAACAATTTCCAATTTCTTAGGCTCGATAAAAGTCGCAAAACATGTCTCTAAACGTCCCTTACACTAGCAAAAGGTTATGACCACTATATAGTGATTTGCTGACGATATAATTTTCTATTCCTTCCACGAGAAACCACTGATACTGAACGTTATTGCTCCGAGAACACTTTTGCAACAAAATCTCCGTGAAAAACAACATTAATTAAGTAATGCCTTATGTCCTTTTGAATCTTTCCAGAAGTTTGGACTGCATCAGAAAATGCTCAGAGACAGCTTCCTCTCCCTTCCTCCTCCAAACATTGCTCAGAAATGATTGCTATTTTTCCTTATCAAGGCGAGAATTTAATTTACTCATTTTACACCTTCACGCCCTTATCCTTTCCTTTATTATAAATTTTTGACCGTGCTCCTCGAAGACAACAAAGCTAAGTGCGCCACTGGGCAAGGCCTCTGGAAATCACTCCCTTGAAGAGTATATTGCTTGGTCAAGTTTAGTGATTGAAATTTGACCCACTTTCCGTTATCTAATCGAGCTAAAATTTTGCACACAGCTCTGATGACAATACAATATATTGTATCCAATGTCATTCCAAATCCAATATGGCTGACGCCCCAATTGTTAAAGTGTTTGTATGTACCGAAAACTGAATGGCATGAGGGTGGCTAAAAATGCCATGTTAGTAACGTACAACTACCCAAATTAAGGTGAGCACGTACCGAGGACTGACTGGATCATGAGGGCAATAAAAAATGTCATGCAGCGAACGTAGCAACCTCGGGGCAAAGGGCACACCTAGTTGTATATCTTATGAGTGCCAAATGGTTCTCTTTTTACAAATGTTGGAAATTATTCTGATCAGCATATATTCACCGAAAACCAATTATTTTCTATTTTTTAGTGCAATTTGGCTTTAAAAGAAAACCATTGTTTTTAATATTATTTTTTAATTTATTCCTTAGTAATTTCGCAACATTTTGCAGCCTATTAACATTCAATGAAACTTTACAAATCATTCAGCCTATGACGGTCCAATCCAAATAATAATTGATAAACAAACTATGTTCACTTTGCCAAACTGCGTATTATTTGCACAGACAGTTCTTATGTACTATTGGAAATCATAATTTGAAAGTGGAATAAACACTTCCAATAAGTCTCTTTAAACAAAATAACTAGATCTGATGACATTCCAAGTTTTCCACGTGTCTTTTTAATCGGAAATATGAACAGCGAATTAATTAAATAATTAATTAACAACTGAATAAAAATCAACAGTAATTAAAGAAACAACGAAATATGTAATTATTGAGCTATAGAACAGAACAAATTTTTAAGAAGAGAAACATTTGCGTATTCGCCGAGTCTGCAGTATCTATGCAGTCTGCATAGATACTGCAACGACTGTAAAAGACTAATACATTGTTAACCTGTTAACCAAAGTTTTTAATTTCACATGCAGATATTGTATCTATTACGTAATGATCACTAAACAGTTGTATAAAAGTGTATTGCTTTGTACAGCGGGTATATGATGGCAAGTAAGTGTAGGCAACAATGTTGAAGTCAATATGAAGAGTGATAGCATCGATATTAGTTCAAGTGATAACAAAAATCTTTTTGATACGCCACTTGGACAAACAATCAATAAGTTTAATTACCCACATGCCAGTGTCCCCGTAAATTTCCACTGATGCTACTTACACGTTTAGTCGGATGAAAGCGCAACAAAAGATAAAAATTACCTCAGATAAACTGTTAACCAGATGTTTTTTTAAGTGTAATTAAACATATGAAGAAGTAATGTATCTTTTGAATAACTTGATGTAAGCAATGGTTTCGATATACTCCGAAGAAAAGACCTAATCTTTCTGCAGCTAATTTCGAAGCTATCGCTTTGGCTGGACACTTTACATGAAATTGAAGAGAAAATGTGTGTTCTGACTTCACTTCCCTTTGCTACTAAAATATTAGAGTATTTAAATATTGTTGAGTTTTAATATTATTATGCTTGAGAGCTAGTATGGAATCGTGTAAAAGTGATTCTGGGATTAAAATGCATAAGTTAAATATATATTAAGTAAGTTAGCCTTTTTACATTTTCGATTAATTTTTTATTGTTTTCTGCAGTTTAAGTTGAGCATTTGGTGCTGTGACAAATTTACTTTTTTTTTAATTTAGCAAAATATATTTTTATCCTTACAGACTGCCTCATGTTATAGACTGGAATTTAAATTTCTCATGAATTTCTTGGAATTTTACGGCATGTTTTCACATAAAGGACAAGTACCCTAAATATTATCACTCTTCATTTAAGTATGGGAAAATTTGGAGGACTTGGGAATCCTTTTTTAACTACGCAACCATACTCCAAAGATGTTTGCCCTTGTATAATTTTAAAATATAAAATTTTATATTCTTAGCGTGTAAACATAATAAGGAGACATTAAACTCTACCGACACCGTATCCCCTCCATAAGTAGCTGGTCATTCTCCACTGAGATTAATCTTCTGCTTGGCTGATTTATGCAGTGTGAATTCAATGTAAGACGTGATATATTAAAGGCAAACTGAAAAGTATTTTCTAATGAAAACAGAAAAGGCTATTTGATTGATTCTTCTACACTGACATACAGTTTCCTTGGAATGTGGTAATATTTTTTTCTGCCAGTGTTTAAATACAACAAATCAAGTTCCTCCATTTGTGCTTGGAAAGCTTGACGTTTTCAAAATTCCCAGACTAGATGGCATTTTACTCCTCATACTCAAATACTGCAATTTTTTTCTGGGAAAATATTTCCACAAATTATTTTACCTTCATATTTTAATAAATTGGAAACTATTCATCGTAAGCTAAGTTACTCGCTAATTGGATGCAAAAAATGGAATAAAGATAACATCTAATTTCATCTTCTTAGCAATTACTATAAATTTCTCAGATATTCGATTAAAATCATCATTTATGGTAAACGATATACATATACGATCATCCATCAGTACAATCGGCCTGCTCAAGTAGATTTGAATATCATCAGCATAGAGATAATGTATATTACTTGATCATTAATATAAGAGACTAAAATTGAGTGGACCAACGATGGATCCCTGTAGGACACCGCTTTTAAGAGATAGTGGTCTAAAAACTCTATTTTTAACCTTCACAAACTGACCCCTATCGCCCTATCTGTTAGGATATTAAATATGTCATGCATTACATATATCCAACAGCTTAGTCGGACCAATCACATTACAAAAATTTTGATAGAATTCATATTTATTTACAACAATAAAATAAGTCTAACTCCCTCGTTGATGATTAGTTGGTGATTTTCCGCTATTATAAATGTTAATTTTTTCTAATTAATCAGGGTAGCAATAGATTTTTATGGACAGATTTTTAGAACTTAAGAATATTGTAGAATCGTCAGAGCCTAAAATTATATATACTGTAATTTTAGAAAATCATTTTAATAAAAAATACATTTTTTATATAGGTTTTATAACAATTATTTAATGTAAGTTGGAAAGCACGTATAAAACTTGTTTTTTAGTAAAACAAATTCTTAAAATATTTTGGTATTGGATTCACGGTTATGAGCTACTATATAGTACTCGTAAATTTCTAGATAATAACCACGCATTATCGCATCGAATATTCGTGAGCATAAATAAATATAAACGTTGTTGACAAAGGAAAATATTACACCGCATTAATTACTAAAATCGATGCCTAACAAGTTAAGAAAAATTATAATTTTACAACTGATGGTCTTTGAATTTTTCAGATATTTTGAAGACGTTTTAATATCTGAGTATTAACAAAAATTTCAATTAAAGTACATGATAAAACTTTTTAAATTTATAAACAATGGTGATATATGAATAATTTCATGCATTTATAACTAACGATTCCAAACTAAGCTTGTAAAAACAGTGCGTTTAAGCTGGGATTGAACCATGAATAATTAAAAATTACCAATGTGTACTTCTGTGTCGTTTTGAAAATTTATTGCTTGGTTCTATTGTTAGATATTGTTAAAAAAATGTTTTTCTACAAGCAACCAGCTTGGAATGGTTCCAAATTCATAATTTTTATGTAGAAAATCTATTTTGCTTGGCATATTTCTTTGAAAATTCGGTAATGAATTTTTGTATACCTAATCTTATGGGCTAATTTATACATTCATACGCTAATAGTGATAGAATGATATGTATCTACTAGGTTAGTATAAATAAAAAAATTTGTAATTTCAAAATTTAAACCTTATATCGGATTGAATACTTTTTGTATTTTTTAGAGATTTTGCCTAGGCTCAGGAGACAATCCTATGATGTGCACAGCGTGGAGGAAAATCCTAGGGGGAGAGGAGAATGTGAACTTTTACCTGACAAATGTTGTAAGTAAGCCGCACAATTTTTGATGTGAAATTTTTATTGTGCAACATCCCAGTGGTTTCGCAAGTACAATTCTCGTCAGTATAATTGCCCTAACCACTCGTACCCAAATAAATCACAGCATTTTTTGCAGGAATCAAACTCATGCCCACAGAGAGGAGAAAATCTACAGACTTGCATCTCAACCAGTTCGGCATGGAATATTTTAATATAAATAATTAAATAATTTGTTACATTTCATTTGATTAAAGTAACTAAGAATTGTAATATTTATTTATTTGCTACGTTACCTTAATTTTGTTTGTAATAAATAAGTATTTTATGCTTAAATACTACAAACCAGAATTGTAACCAACTAAAATCAACTTATTTCAGTGGGTGCAAACTTACTGCAATACTACTGACAGCTGTTGCAAGAAGTAATATTCATAAAATCAAAATTTATTACTGCAAAAAATCCATAAAAAGGAGAATGTGTTTCGATCACAACAACTTTCATGTAGATCATTATCAGTGCGACATTTGAGTCACCTGCGACAGACATTGAAAAGAGATATTGTATTAGTTAAATAATTTCATAAGGAAATTATTAGAATCTCATTTTAAAGTAAAATCGTTTTAATTCATTTAAATAAACATAGGATAGCAGTACTTGATACACGTAAATCATTTTCAAATATGAAATAAATGAATTATATAATTGACTTGCTGTGATCGAACAAACAATTGTTCTTTTTTAAACAAGAAATTTTCTACTCTTTACACAATTTTCAAAAGTATAATAAATTTGTTTGTTTTCACCAATAATTGCTTTCACCTTGTGTTCAAGTGATCTACAATTAATGTAGATGTAGTGTATACAGCTCTAACTGATTTCGAAACAATTAAAGTATGCAATAAAGATAAGATTCACAATTAAATTTTGTTTCAAACCGCTAGTGATTGAGCGGGCTGAGGCGAACGTCTGCAGATGTCCTTCTCTGTGTGCGTGGGTTCTATCTTCTATTCTTGAAAAGGGCGTGGTGATTTATCTGGGTACCAATGGTTGAAGCAATTCTACTGACGAGATTATTATACTTCTGAAGCCACTGGGATGTTGCACAGTAAAAATTTTCAGACCAAAAACTCTCGCTCATTTGCAACATTTGTCAGGTTAATATTTCCCAATTTCCTCTCCCCTAAAACTTCTATGCATCTAAACTGTAGTGTGTGCATCATAGGATTATGCCCTGAGCTTGAATAATACCTTAAAAAAAGAAAAAAACGTATGAACAAATCAAAAACCGTAAAATGTTTGTTGGCCAATGATCGACGTTTAACACTCCAGTTCACTTCTGAGCAATTGAACATCAGTTACGGATCAGTACAAAACATTGTTTGTGGTGTTTTGGGTAAGAAAAAATTGTCCGCGCGATTTGTGCCACACACTCGCAGTTGACCAGACAGAACAACGTCTCATTGATTCCAAAAATGTGCCGAAATGGCACAAAAAACACCCAACGGCTGAATAGTTGAATCCAGATAAGGCAAGACCAGTGAAGACAAGTGCAGCAAATTCCGATAGGTGCGGTATTATCTCCAGTAAATTTGCACCTCCGGAACAGATTATAAATGGGACGTTTGTTATGATGTGATGATTCAATTACGAATCGGACGAATGGAGTTTTTTGCATGACAAGGCACCAATATGTCCTTCCATCATTATGTCGACATCTTTGGCCACCCATTTGGCAATCCTGACTTTAAAACGTTGTCATTTTACATAAAAAGCAAAAATATAATAATAGGATGACATCAGAGACGTTAGATATTAAAAAAAACTATAAACACATATAACAAATCCAAAATTGGGATGCAGAGATGCAAAAATATTGAAGCAATTACCTGAAAAGGATAAAAGAATCAAAGAAATGTATCAAACTTATTTTGAAGGGAAATTTATTCAACTGCCGTTTTTCAAAATGTCTGAATAACAACAACAACAACAGATTTTCTTGTTCTTATATATACAAACATGCATGACCCATGCTGCCGCTATTAGCCAGAGAAAAAGGCATTTTATCAATTTCATTTATAATTACAGTCATCTCTGCTTTATTTTTTTAGAAAGAACGAATTTTTAGCTACAGTAAAAACAAAATTAGAAATAATTCCAAAAGTAATCAGGGGTTAGATCGAGAAGGAGAGTAACTAAGTGAAAGGAAATCAAAATCCGCAGAATAATAAAAGGAGGAGAAATATGAAGAATTGATGTAAAATAAAAGGGATATGTTTTTAATACTTTGTTAAAATAATGATTAAACTCAGCGGCTTTATAAACATTTAAAATTCCTCCTCCTTATTGAACTGCTCAGAGTACATAGTGTCGTTCATCAGATCGGGTTATTTTGGTGGCCAGGTAATCCCAAACAATTGTACCAACACGTGGCGGCGCGCCGTCTTGGTGAAATATTTTATTAATTTTTCAAAGCTGATGACACATCTTCAAGTATTGAAGGCAGTGTTCATTACAGAAAACTATTCCCTCTTGTTCTTCTAAAAATACTGAAATTTCCAGAACAACTTCTTCTTAGATACGTACCAATGTCCAACCAACCAAAATTTTTAATTGTTCCGGAAATTTTTATTGTTTATATAAAAGACTGCAAATTAGGATCGCCTTCGAAAACGAAAAGAGATAAGTGGATGTGCGCCATATATTAAATTAAAGGTAAACTTATGACGATTTAAAATTATACAGGAAAGGTGCATGTTAATTACATTTTTTAAAAAATTAGATGTGCAGTTATACCATAATCTATCGTTAGGTAACAACTTAAATACTAATGAATAAAAATGAATTTATACAAATATCGAGAATCAATAAATCCTTAGCAATTTCAAATATAAAAGGTTTTGCTTACCTGCATTATAGGGAAGGTATACCGTCCATTACCCGATCTGTCGAAAAGTGTCAATGCGCTCAAATCAGCTATTACCCCATCAATTGTACTGCCTGACAATACTGGCTTGACCGGTGCAGTTATTGGAACACACTCCATTGGTAATCTTGCTGGCTTTGAACACCTTACCTGATCTGATTTTCTTGAATTTGCGTCAACGGTGTCGTTTTTATTTGTCGATAGAGACTGAGGCTTGCAATTTGTATTGGATTGCTGATCGCATAAAAATGGTCCTGTAAATGAGATCCCATAGAATTGCTCTAGCTGTTCCCTATATTTACAACCGGGACACTTCTTATTGGGTCTTATTTTTCCAAATTGATTTTTACGATGTCCGACAGGATCGCCTTTGTGGTCATCGATGCGGTCCAACCTCCTATTCCAATTTTCTGAAGAAGTGTCTTTCGGTTTTGTCGATTGTCGCTTGGTTGTCACATTTACAGCCTTCGAAGCAACTCCTTTACTGCTTTTAATAAAATCTGGTAGGTTGGTAGTCTTGGAAGCGTTTTTACCGTTTTTAGTGGCATTCTGTGCCTCCATTTGCTGCTTCTGAGCAGTTGTTTTAGATTTCGCCTTTGCAACGATCATTTTGTTTTTGCAAATAGTAATTAGCTGAGCACTTTTGAATTCTAATTTTTACAGATTAAAATTTTAAATTACAACATGAACTGCACGCGTGTGACGTAATACGAACGAATACGGAAAGTGGTTTTTCTTTAGCGGCAAATATGTACTCGCTGCAGTTGTAAATCGAAAACGTTTAAAATTAGGAAAGACGCACCAAATTAAAAGCTCACAGCACAAATTAAAAGAGGAGTATTTGACACGTTTTTTCACTTCGAACGCGAGGGGTTTCCCAATTAGCGGATAAAATAGCCACGATTAACACGGACTCTTTGGGGAAACGGTCAAATAGTTCCAGATTAAAATCGCCTATATTTTTAATGAATAAATAAATAAAGCTTATCGAAATCGATTTTAATCACGGACACAATGAATCGCCGCTGCGAAAATATGCGGGGAAGGCGCAAGGTGACAATATGATGACACTTTCACGCGAGGAACAAGCCTGAGTAGAAGCAACAAATCACGAGGAAGTTACTACCTACAGTTAGAGAGCGCCCCGCGATAGTAGTCCCATCGGTGAAATTGAGTCTTCACTGTGTACGTTGCCATGTGACGGTGAAAAGTTCGATAACAGTTCGGCGTCTATCTGTGTGCGCCCAGAGAAAATTAGTAACAAATTCCTCACCACTTCTAACAAAACTCGAAAATTTTGTGCTTTTCTGAGTACTTACAAACGCCCTCCCACACACAGCTATGCATGTGATCTTTGAAGTTTATAGCAGCGTTTCAGGCGCCTTTTTCAACTGCTGCACTGATCTTGGACTTTTTTGGATCGTCGGAAATTGTAAAATTGTGTAAATTTCACAAAAATTCATACTTTCTGTTGCATTTTATATTCAATACCCTCACAAGAAGAATTATACAAAACAATAGCATTAACGCTGGATCTTGTTGGGTATCTAGTCAACTGAATATTTGTGATCTCATCTTTGCCAAGAAGACACTTTCCCTGAATAAAAATAGAAAAAGCTTGTCTCTCGCCGCATGAACACACACTCGTGACAGCCGAAATTATCTAATTAGAATTACTCCACTTTTGTAAGTTTTTTCTATTATAATTTTTTATTTAGAGTTCTCTTTATTGGGTTTCTTAAACTGTTTACATGATCCTCACTACCATATTTTTTCGAGAAATATCACATCTCTTAACCGAATATAGTAAAATGCTACTGGCAGTTTATAGTATTATTGAAGTGACTTTGTTTATACTGCCATTGATTTATGACCTACTGCAGGTATTTTAAGCTTATTATGCCCAATCAATGTCAGTTTTCAGCATGAGATCAAGCAAAATTCCGCTGTTTTCATCAAACTGGTGAAATTTTTTGTAACGCATACAAGTACAGTACACCGCTTCTGAATTTCGATCACTTGCAAACGGAAACTGTTATGAATGAAAATTAACAAAAAAATATTTTGTAATTGTAAGTCTCTTGTTTGACGATAACCTTAACCCTTTTTGCTCAGTGATAAAACTTACTGGGCGAAGAATATAATGATCACCAATAACGATCATTGGCAGAGTTTTATCCATTTGCTCGTCAATAAAAATCATCGATTGAATTTAATTTTTTTGCGCCAATAATGATTACTGATTAAGTTTTATTTTGTCGTTCCTCAATAACACACAATTGACTCCGTTTTGATAATGGCATATGGGCAATACCCGGAATTGAAATTAGATAACACTCTGCTAATAATCGGTATTAGTGAGCGAATATAAGTTTTATAATCACATAAAGAAATTAAGCTCATCAAGAATTATTAAGCTTCATTTTTTGTGCTTTTCATTGTGTCTTCTTAAAGAACAGTCAGTAACGATCAATTTGATGTTATTCACATTATCATCCGACATAGTAGACATGTTGAATGATAATGTGTGTGTTTTTTTGGATGAAAATTTCAAAATAGTCATTATTTTCGGTCCCTGCTTGCAAACAACAATAGTCATACCTGAATGAATTCTCGGTTTTTGTGATCTTCTATTAAAAATGCAGTACATCCGCCGCATGTAATTTAATATGTAAATAAAAACATAAATGTCATAATATAAATAGACAACAAGCGCATACTAAATATTGTGATACCAAAATTGCTTCAAAATATAATTCTCTCCCTTAAGGTCAATTTACATAGCAGCAACATATTTTTTTACTGAAAACCTGAACGAGATGGTTTTATTGATTGATGATATGTGTAAAAAAAGGACAAAGAATTGAGGGGAAAGAAAAATTCAGTTCCAGCGGAGAAATTGACATTTTAGCTCGTAAAATTTTGTTGGCGTATGTTTTGTCTTTTTTCGTATTTTATCCTGTTAGCTTTATCTTTCCCGCTCTTACTGTTTCCTTACAATGTTGTAATAATGTAAATTGGCCTTTAAACTCAAAATATGAAACTGAAATAAAATTTTTTCCATTAAATATAAAAGGAAAACTAGATAGATGTATTGTTTTATATATCTATCCTTTGCATCCTCAAAAATTTAGGCAAGGCAAACCTATTAACCAATGAGAAAGAATTTCAATTTTGCTGAGTTAAAATCTTTTTTGAACGGCTTTAGTAATTTATATTGCTTATGAAATTTTTTTAAAAATATATTTCTATTAATAATTGACGTAATTAAATGCTGTTATCGATTTTACATAAAATCTGTACGTGATAAATAGGTTTTTATCCATGGCCCAAAAATTGTTTTAAATTTTAAATTTGACACTCCGTCCATTTATATT